>LPNX010601869.1:0-50247 GCA_001517045.1 Pseudotsuga menziesii | reverse complement strand
TTCGACATTGTTCCACAAATGATCAAATTGCAGACATCTTCACCAAATCGCTTGGACGAGAAAAGTTTGAAAGATTCAGAAACATGCTCGGACTTACGAACACCTCTTCGGATTAAGAGGGGGATTGTTAGAATATAATCCGTAGGGATTATATATTTTGTAAATAAATAAATAAAATTGATGTAGGAAGCCGAAAAGGCTGGGCGGAAGGTGAAACACAACCGTCACATGTAATATATAAATGTATGCATTAGCCATGAATAATATCGAATCAAGAGTTATACCTAACACTAATAAATGACTTTCACCAAAGATTTGTGCAGTAGTTTCATGAGAAAAATTTGTCACCATGGATAATTTTTCCAAACCTTGAAGCAAAATATCATGAGAAAGATCCCACAAGTGCTCATGGTGGGCCCCACAATGTTTTAAACCTCTAAATTTTTTATCTTGGTAGTTTTGATTGGAAATATCCTCTGTATTTTGAATGGAGGAGTTGGTCCTTATACATGAAAATAAGATATGGTATTTGAAACTAGAAGAGCTCCAGATAGTTCCAAATATGTTATACTTCTTTGTAGTAAGACATTGCAAAATTCAACTCACAACAAAGAAATTTCTTTTAGGAAAAATGAATCCCGAGATGAACAAAGAATGAAAAATATAGAGAGAAAATAAACTTTAAGGCCTTTCCTGAGAAGGTGATTACCTAAAGTAGATCTTGAATGTCATTTATGAGAAATACATGGGCATCATCTACATACCTAAAAACAAAAAAATATTGCAGTGACATTTGCTTGGTTCATGCCATTGTACTAAACTTGATTTCCATGGATGAACTATAAAGGTAATAAGAAAACATGCTCTAGAACATACTAAAGATAAAGAATCCTACTAAATATAAAGAAGTCTAAAAGCCATTTTGAGGACCATTTGAGGTCTAATGTTGTTGGTGCAGTGCCTACAAGCCATTTTGAGAACCATTAATATTGAGGTCTGATGTTTCTGGTGCAACTTCTTTAATAACTGAGCCAGAGTTGAAGACAACAAAGAGAGATTTTAAAGGTCATCAGAGAGAGAAAGAAACATTCATAATGATGGAGACAAAATTTTGAATTTTTCTTCTTATCTTGAAGAAATTAGGATACAATCACCAAATACAAGCATTATTTTAGAGCGAACCATGAGTGAAAAGCAGTTTGGTCAGAAAAGGAAAAGCATGGAAGAAGAAATTAGAGGTTCTCGATTAGTGCCTGAAAGTGAGTTCCTAGATCATAGAAAAATAGTGACAGATAACATTGTCATCAATTTTGAATCTTTTAAACATGGAAACACTGAAGAGAAAATTCAAGTTTCAAACTGTAAAGAAAATTTGAAGGGTGAAAAAGATTTTGAAAATATTCATGAAAATTATGTTCCTAATGTCAAAGATCATGTGATTTCTACATTTGTGACTAAAGACAATGAAGTTAGGATAGTTCCAAACACTTCTTTGCATCAGAATTCCATTCTAAAGAGAAAAGAAATCTCTTGAAGAAACATAATTAAAGGTTATCAACTCTATGAGAGAGATCAAATAATCAAATAAAGATAAATATTTGCACGGAAGAAGAAAATGCTCTTGAAGTATTATCTGGAGTAGATCATTGAAATAAAATGACACAGATTAAGGCAAGGAAACTTAACTTTGATGAACATTTGCATTTGGTAAAAAGGGCAAGAATTGAAGCTGAAGATGAAACCAAGAAAACTGTAGAAGGTTCGAATAGAGGAGGCATAGCAAGTGCAAATTACAATAATGGAGAAAATATGGCATCGGATAATACTTGTGTGTTAAATGAATGCCATTTGAGAACTAATAATATCTTAAGTTCTAAAAGTCTTGAAACTGAAGGTGATTTGCCACATGGGCATATATCTTCAATTTTTATGGAAAGGCCTATGTGTTTGCCACCAAAGGCTGATAAATATATTTTGTGAAGTAGCCTACCGAGTGATGAATTTTCCCTACCTCCCTCTAAACGATGTCAACAGGCTCAGGAAGCTATGTCCGCATGTGTTTCAGAGGCTGCAACTTCTTTAGTGGAGTGGTAACCGGTTTGACTGGACAGGATGATGCATACCATATTTTTGCAAATGAAAAATACTATACTAAATGATTTGATAATGACAAGAAGTTAGTTAAGGGAAATGATGAATGTGGCAAAGTAGACACATTGATCCAAAAAGAAGCAACAGAAACAGGAGGTAGTAAGAAACCTGTGGTTTCTTTATATTCATATCAATCCTTTATAAGGTTTTCTTTAGAACCTGCTAAATGGGTAGAGGAGAAGCAGATGGAACCATGGTTTGAAGATTCAATGTCCTCTAAGCTTATGGATAAATGGCAGATTGGAGATAAGGATGAGATGAGTGCACATGCTAAAATGTCTATTGAATCATTGACTGATCCAAAAATGGAAGAACAAAAGCTACTGAGTGTGACTGCACCAGTGCTACCTTCTCCAAAGAAGCAAGATGTTTCAAATTTAGCTTCAAGGCAAGTCAATTCAATCAGCACACCTCCTATTAAGGATTATGTTGCACATAAGGGTGAGGTTGAGCAATATGAATACAATTCAAAGGGCATTAGGGTGAATAAATCTTGTGCAAGCCCAGCAAAGAAAAATAGCAGATGCCTTAAGAAAGATCATGGGCGGTCTGGCTCAGAGAAGTTTAACTAAGGGAAATTAGCTAAGAATTTGTATGTTTGCAAGCATGAGCAAGTTTCCCTATAAAATATGGCACTGAACCTTCATCAGAAAATGTGACAGGTTCATCAAAATTTAAGGTGAAGATAAATGGTACTGCAACAATGAAATTGGATGGTGTGTCACTATCTACAGAGTTGCATTTAGAAAAAAGAAAACAAGCTTAGACAAGTGTAAGTCTTATATTAGCTGTATGACCATCCACATGAAACAGTATTACAGTGACATTCTTAAAAAAATGGATTCTCAAAAATACAAGTCTCAACTTTAATTAACTTATTTATTCAATAGAGTTTGGATATCACATACCTCGGATATTGTGGAACATATGTTCATGCATAGTGAACAGATCCCTTGAAAGTCTCCCTGCATGCTGAGACAATATATTGAATAATGTGCATATGCAACCACCAGCTTTCTGCCTGACTAATAACTATACCTCCAGGCCATATCCTGATGTATCATATCCAAAAGGAAATCTAAAATCTGGAATAGGTATTCTCATCCATATCCTATTTGTGTTCTGGTATCTACAACTCAAAACCTACATAAGTGCCATATGGTAAAGAAGTAACATCTAACATAAAAGGAAAAATAACACTAATTCTTAGATCACGGACATGAGAATTAGATGTGTCATTAAAGGAAAAGAGAAAATGATAAAGTAAACTTTCTATACTTTTCAAGAAAACCAATACTTTTCAATAAAACCAAACAAGGATAAACATGAAAGCCAAATAACAAAAACCGTAAAAACCAAGCATTGAATATGCCATGTACATGTCTCCAAAGTAATTGATGTTGAAGTTTAAGGGTTAGAGGAGTATTTAATTTAAGAAATAAACTTTAATGCATGAACGTATAAAATCATATTCAGAATGGTACTCCTGTAATGAGTTGGTCCTGAATATATATGTATCTACAATAGTTTATCCGCCCCCGCCCCTTCATTGGTAAACGCCCTAACACAAAGGTTCATTGATTTCCCGTTCCATCACGGGAACTATTTATCCATCTTATATTGGAGAAGCATCCATCTAGTAAGGTATGCCCTTTTTTAGTAATCAATAGCAAGGTATTCCCTTTTTAGTAATCAATAGCAGCATCGGACGGATTAGTCATCTCAGCACCGCGAGTTCAATAGCTAGCCATATTTGAACCGTGGCCTAAGAGATTTAGTTATTTGAATAGATGAGTGAATGTTTCCAAAACGATAGGAAATTTAATAAAATAGAAATTATTTTCGAAAATACACGGGTTGTTCTCAAGCTCAAAGCACGATTAGTTTCTTTATTAATTGAGGTGTTACTAGAACCCTGTTGCACCCAAGAAAATTTGTGTGCGATCGTGGTGGAGGACGTACTCTCGATAGATCGTGGTGGAGGACGTACTCTCGATAGAAGCCCGACCCCGAGTTAGGAGTTTGATATCCAAATGGAAAATCGACATCACTCAATAGGTTGCTTAGAGAAGTTCTCCCAGTTAAAAATAATAAATAAATAAATATTAAATTAAAGATAAAATCATTATAAATATGATAATACATCACAAACTTCAATATAAATATTATTTAAAATAATTAATTAACTTTTTAAAAACCTTAAAATTAACATAAATAATATCAAAACTACAAATATAAATGTGTATAAATCTTCGTAAATAATCCTATTCCCAATAAAAATCTACATTTGACTATTCTATTTATATAAACATGATAAGAATTGACTTCACTTCAAAGGTTTGGCTTCTTTTGCAAGCAAGGAAGAGAGAATGGACAGGAAATGATTGAGAATAACATTTAATGAGCCTATCTATTTCAAAGATAACGTGGCAACTGAAAAGGATGGAAGCCACCGATGCATGTATAATTGGGGGCAGTCCTAAATGAATTGTTAAAAATCCTATATGCAGTCCACAAATCGGCCAAGATGGCTGGAAACCCATAATAATATTTAAATTTGAAATTGTGCTAAATTGTACATTAAAATATCATATACAAGAAATTACAACTGCATACGAACTGCAAATACTTCATGAGGGTTTCTTTACAGCATCATAAGAACTGCAAATATTTCATGAGGGTTTCTTTAGAAAAGAAATTCTAATATAAATATCAAACCGTTTTTTTAAAATAAGAATTAGCAGCAAAGACATAAGCTTTTTTGTCCATTAAAATTGAATTTTAATGGTATATGCTTTATTGGGAAAAAATATGCCAAATGAAAATACACTTATGTGAAGCAATCCATTGTTGTCATGGTGTTGAGGTTGTTATTGAAAGTTGCAAAGCAATCCATTGTTGTCATGGTGTTGAGGTTGTTATTAAAAGATGCAATGGACAAAAAATATAAATCATTTAAATGGATAAAGATATCTGGTAAGATTCTAAATTATCATTTAAAAACTTTGGGTGATCAAGAAAACGTCATAGCAAACTTATTTGAGGTAATTTCTTTTACACATGTTTTCAAAGGCAGATCAGTTGTGAGAAGGAAGGCTCAGAAAATCCAGACCTTGAACATGATTCTTAGCAGCAAAGCTTTGGTTTCCATTTAAAACTCACATGGTCAACAAAATATTTAGTATCCCACGCATGTGCACCCAACTTGATTACATTTCATAACAGTCCTCCATAACCACAGAAGGCAATGATATAAAATGAAGAAAAGCCGGACCTATGGATGAAAAAAAGCCGGACCTTTTGCCAAATCATAAGTACATGGGAAATATCATGCCAGCTTTTGATTAAACAAGATGGATGAGCAACAAAGATGCATATTCCCTGCAGTAGATCAGAGTGATGTCTACCCACCCAAGCCCTAGTTGAGTTTGTTAAAAAGTTTCTAAATACTTGTATCCTGAAAATTGTTGACAATACCAGCATCCAAACATTTATTTACCTTAATGTAGACAAAATTGAAAAGGAAAATGCCATAGAGAATGGGACCATTGAAACCGCTCCTATCTTCCCTCAAGGAAAGGAAATTCTTGTCAAAGCATATATTCCTAAATTTAACAGATATTCCTTTAATTGCAACAACCAGATGAGGATGCCTAATTTGTTCAATGATCACATCATCCATTCTAGAGTACTCCCAATTTTCGTACTCTTATAACTCATTTGGATTTTCAACTTTTTCTTGCACAAGTTCAACAAGAAATTCTGATTATGCATACATACTTTTGCGAGATTTCAAGTGGAGTCGAAAAGCAAATCGTGAACCTCCTTGTGGAACTCTAAAAAAAAATCGAATGGCTCCTCAAAGGCAGTAAAAGAAAGTCCACGATCATGGATTGAACCTTCCATTGTAATTGTTTCCCAAAAGCCCATTTCACCATTAAGCAAAAATAGAGGTGTTTTATCAATCAAAAGCAAAATAGAGGTGTTATATTAATCAAAAGTAGACCTTATTAAAGGCTGAATGTATTGAAAAAAAATCTTCTTGCCGAACAAGAGGTCTGTAAACTCTATCAAATTCAAAATCTGGTAACAGGATCACCACCAAGATTAGAAATTGTAAAATCATCAAAATTCTATTAACACTACATCGGACACCCTCATCCTCAAATTCCTTTAATAGACACTTATTCATTAAATAGATTCTTTCTTTTCATGACCAATGGAGCAGAAAATCCTAGGGTTTGTCTAATATGTAGATTGTTTTACTTTTTCAACATAAGACTAATTTATTAACATTTAAAGGATGTTGTATATTATTTTGAAGGAGAATATTGATAATTGTGTTTATCTCTTAGTTTACAAAGAAGCATTTCCAACCCGGCAAAGTCGAACCAGTAACGTAAGAATGACGCTCATGCTTGTCTTTCACACAAAATTCATAACTGTTACCAACTAAAATCAGGTTGGCGGGTAAGATACTAATAAGATAAGGGATCTCCAAGCCAAGGGAATTTAGTGGGAAAGACAAGGAATTTACTGAAATTCCATCTGATTTGATTTTTTCATAGGCCTGACGAGCAATAACTTTACTGAAATTCCGTCTGATTTCTTCATATTCCGTATGATTTCCTCATAGGCTTGACAAGCCTTCAGGTTATACCACTCGATCTTATTTTTAAATATTTGTGTTTAAATTGGTATACTGGCGAATTTTAAAAAAACACTTTTTGCATTGGCTTGCTATGCAAAAAATTAAAGGAGCCATATTAAACTCCAACGTGCATTGATAATCCATAAATTCTAACACAATGATAAACCACTATGGAAACCTACATGCTCAAACAATATAGTTATTTAAGATCTCAATATATTACTTTGGAGGAATTGAACCACCTAGTTAGAGAGGAGATCATTCATTTTCACAACCATTCAAACTAAACCCATTTAATCTTTAAGGCTTTGAATTCTCCATAACATCAAATTACTTTTTTATGATTTCTAATAAAAATTTATTTAGCTCTATTTTTTGTGTTTTCTAATATAACATGTACATGGATGTCAATCTTTGACAATTTTTTAAAGATTTAGTTTTATTTTGGTATATTCGTTTAAAAAAAAATTGTGTTTTCTAATATAACATATATATGGATGTCAATCTTTGACAATTTTTGAAAGATTTGGTTTTATTTTGGTATATTAATTTTTTTTAAGGAACATTGATGATGGTATGGTATTTTGGTATATTCATTAATTTATCAAAATACTAATAAGAGTTAAAAGTATCTTAGGATCAAATTCTGGTTAAAGTTTGATTAATTGATCTCCTAATTAGTGACTTATCTTTCCAAGGTAGCTTATCCTTATGTAGCTTAATTAAGAATATGGAGAGGAGGAAGTGCAGAGCCAAAGGCTCGCACATACAAACTGGAATGGTATCAAACCAATTCGATTAACCAATATCAAATGATTACAATATATAGTGTTCAATCATCAACAAACCAAATCTTAGATCCTACACTCATGGATCTCAAACCTATCTCTTGATCTTAGGAGACACACACAATCCAATCCCAAGCAACATGCCTATCATTTCTACATTATTCCAACAAGCTTGTCCTTTATATGTGTGCATGTTTAATATCCATTGGGAATCTTTCCTGGGTAGCTTGTCCTTTATATGTGCATGTTTAATATCCATTAATATACCAGCTATTATTGGAAAGATATTTGGGGCAGTCGATGCTTCCTATTTCTTAAGTTATCACGTTTTTTTCAATAAATTTTAGTGCAATAAATTAAGATGGAAGCAGGGATGGACACACCTACCCCAAACTCTTTTCAATGTGTGGGTTGTTAATTTTTTTTTTTAAATGTCTAGGAAACCAATAATATAATTATTTCAAATGTAAAATGTAGGAAACCAAGGTATTTAAAAGAAACACATTCCTAATAATATAATTATTTCAAATGTAAAATGTAGGAAACCAAGGTATTTAAAAGAAACACATTAGAATGCCAAAAAGATGAAAAAGAAAAACATGGCAATATAAGACGGTTATTAGATCGAGATATTGTGAAAAGATTGTAACAGAGTTACAAGATGTGGGATTTTCACGCTATTTGTTCACACCTTGCTATCTCGGACGAGTAGACAGATAATGACACTGGCTAAATTTACCATCACTGAAGGATGTTAGCTTGGCCCTCTATGAATTGGATTTTACATTAATTAATGCCTTTGGATGTGTACCTATCCAGCTTTCATGCAAATCGTTTAGAAGTTCTCGAGCTTCTCGACAAAGTTAAATGCAATTACAACCAAATAAATGCAATTACAACCCAATACTCAGTGGATATTAATGGGATCTATTTAAATTGGATTCATGGATTAGTGAAGTGACCTACACTTACTTAATGATGTAACAAGGTTAGACCAGCTCTTGATTGGCCAGCACTCTCTTAAAATATTCATATGTTTATACTCATTCTCAACAAATCCATTTTCAAAACAGACTTGCCTGTACAGAGATTTTGATTCACTAACATTTGTATTCCAAGTGATCGTTGATCTAAGGTAGCTCATTGAGGCTGGAATATCGCAATAATGATAAATATTTCATGGTAGACTTCATACTATTGCATCTTCAACTATTCTGATCTTTGAACTATCCCATACTTTTAATTTAAATAGCTTTTAGCATGCCTTTCTATAAAACTCCAAAATTTAATAGGGAACTCCACTAACGCTTGAATTCAACATATAAAACCAACATTAATACCTTGTAAAGTATTCACATAATCAGGAACATTAATAATTGAATAAGTCTTCACAGTTTATTTTAAAATATTATAATATCCATTCAGTGCGCTATTTGGAGGACTTACTTATTCCATTTGACACGGCTGCTGAGGTTCGAGGTTCATCACATTGTAGAAACAATTCAAACTTTTTTTTTCATATTGAATTTTGAAAAATAAAAGTATCTATAATACCGTAGGGAAATTCCTTGCTCTTTTATGGATTTTGGCTAAGACTAACTTGAACTGCACTTTCGATTTTATTGCTTAGTTGTCCAGAATATGTGGGAAAATCAATGGAATAGCTTTACGCCCTAGTGTTTCTTTTCAAATGAGACCATGAAAGAAATCCATCTGATATGGACAAGATTTTAATAACCACCCTCGGATGACAAAGACCCGGGAGGTCTTTTTGTAGGTCAAACCATGCCACATCTTTGGGTATAGTTTTAGCGTCTTATCACAACTTTCTACAGAAGAGTACAATACCTCGCTCATAGATCGGTATGCCACTTTATCTTCTTCCCATGAAGGGAAAGCTCACCTGCAATACAACATATCTTTTATATCAAAAATAATTGCAAATTATTCAGATCATTTTGTGACCATCGATATGATTTGGCCTTTTTCAATGTTAAAAAAGATGCCTAGTGTATCCGTTTCTCTATGTCCACACTTGCCATCCTTAGCTAGAAACCAGTCCTTAGACGAGGCCTACCTAAATAAGCATATGGAATAAGAAAAATGTGTTGCTTGGATCCTTTGTTTGACATAGTTCTGAATAAAGAAAGTGTTGTTCTTCCATGCTAAATCTTTGGAATGGTTGCATGTAAAAAAGTATTGGTTAAAGTGGAAATCCAACGCATCTTGCCTATTTTATGATTCGGCATAGTGGAAATCCAAAGCTTCTTGGATGGCAAGAATAATCTTAAAATTGAATGTGTAAGGATAAATTTGGCCATAGGGCTGCATTTTCTGTTATTAAGTACATACGATTTTGGGATGTTAAAGTATCGGAATAATATTGGATTGAGGGGATCAGGTTCTAGCCATAAGGCTACAAGGTTGTATACTGTGTTTCATTGGAACCAGAAACAACGTTATAGAGCGCTAAGCATATTTCCAATTTGAGATCTTTCATGCATTACATACACTTCAGGGGGAATTTCCTATAATATTATCCTGTAATTGACTTATGATAGCAGGGGATTAATTACTAAATTGTTTGGATGTTGTCTCTTGTATTCAAATATGGAGTATGTTGTGCAAGATCCAACTATTAACAGGACCAACTCTCTATTTGGACGTCCCTTTTTGAAGAGAAGCATCAAGCACTACTCCAACTCCCATCTGATACTACTAGTTGGGGAAGGGGAATTTTCGTTTGAACTTTAGCTTTGGACAATGCATTTGGCTCCATAGACAACACGGTTCCCACCTCTCTTGATAGTAAAGATCCAAAATATTTTCTCCAAAACTTGTATGCCTTGCTTTGATTGTTTTATCCTATAAAAGTTCTATTGTTGATCCTGTATTTTTATTTTCTCTATATTAATGCCCTTGATGCAGAGAAGGTGCTACAGTTGTATGAATCAACCCATACAACACTGTCAAATTTGGAGAGACTTGGAGCAACTATATTGCATGGTGTTGATGTAACGACAATGGAGAACCATGATACATTAAGAAGGATGAAGTTCCACAGAATTGTCTACAACTTCCCTCATGCAGGTTTCTAAGGAAAAGGAAGATGATAAAAAAGTTATCAAGTAAGTTTCTTAAAACCTTAAATAGTTCATTTTCTCAACAAAGTTTAGAGAGAGATATTTTTGGTTAAGTAATGGGATTTTTTTTGTGTGGATTAGAGCATGTAGCCACAATTGTATGATAAGTGTTGTAATTGGTGCATTGTATTTTGACTCTGTTTTTCCATGCTAAGTAGAAAGAATTATCACCTCCTGCAGATGTTCTTCAAGAATGCAAGAACTTTGCTGAGTTTAAATGAAGAAATTCATGTTACACACAGAATTTGGCCCATATCAAAAGTGGGAGTTGGTGAAACAAGCATAAGAATGTGGCTTGCTTTTGAAAGTATCAGTTCGCTTTAGAATAACAGATTATCCTGGCTACACCAATAGAAAAGGAGCTGGTAAGAATGCCAGTGAAACTTTCGTATTGGGAAAATGTCAGACTTACAAGTTATCCCTAGGGTAAAAATATACCTGCAATAAGCTCCCCGTTTGAAATTTTTCTTTGTAAGTTTGCATTATTACATAGTTTTCTTATACTCCGAATTACCATTTTGCAGTACGGAATTTCTTTACAAAAGGGAATCGTTGGCCATTCAAGTCATATCACCAACTGTTTCTTCTGAAGCATCTACGAAAAATCTGAGGCGGTTCTTCCTGAACCTGAAGGGAAAATGAGGACGACGGATGAGATGGTGGTTCTTTGGGAACCTTACCCTGAAGAGAAAATGAGCATGGCAGGGGAAATAACAGCCCTTTCGGAATCTGAACCTGAAAGGAACATGAGAATGGAAAGTAAAGGGGCAAAGGAGGAAGAAATCAATAAAATTGATGAATTTGCAATGGAAATGAATGCAGCTCTAAACTTGAAAAGAGATGATGCAATTAAGACAAAAAAATCGTTGAGGAGGCTCTTTTGGAGCTTGAATCTGGAAGACAAACAAACATGGCTGCTAAAAAAGAAAAATACATTTTGGAGACGTCGTTCAATCATTTGAAGATGATTTTAAATAAGGAACTCAAGAAAACTGATGAATTAAAGAGGCAAATAGATCGGGTCCTTCGTCAACGGGAAGAAGCTTGCAGAAAGAAAACAGATATTTCCAAGCGATTGGATGAAGTATTTGCAAGCAGGAATGATTCCCTCCATCAATAGTCAAGAGCTTGGAGAGAAAAAACAAAATATTGCCAATTTACAATTAGCATATTTTGCAAGAAACCCAACAGTCAACAAATCTTTCATATTGGCAGAACGGGGATAGAGAAAGCACGTACCTTTGGAGGAACTGAGGGTACATCTGCAACTTTAACATTGGGGTTTGAAAAGAATTTTCTTTTTCTGTTATTGATGATGTCCGTTGAAGTCATATCTGGATGAGCATTCGTCTATTGATGTTCAGATGGAGTAATCATTGCATCCTGCTATATCAAGCCTCTTTGCCATCACCATCTCCTCAGCTTCTGTTGCACAGGGTCGCTTGATATGGAAATGGAAATGGATGTGGTGTGGGCCGTGGCTAATTCCAATGCAGGATGACAATTTTCCTTCTATTCTTGTTGGAAATTAGTCTATGTTCTGCATTGCACGTTTTGTGCTTTACCTCATTGTCGTGGATCTACAACACTGACTACTCTACTTCACTCAGCTATGAGATTTTAGTATTTTAATAAAGAGACGTGATAACGTTAAAATTATTATGTCTGTAGATGAGTGTTGAACACCTACACAGAAAGATGATTCTAGCAAGAGAGAACACACAGCTTGCAAAACAGAAAAATAATGAAAAACAGAGAGAAGGAATGAATAACTCTGCACTGATATGTGAGAAATATTACAATACATAATAGCTATCCTGATTAGCAGAAATGAGGAAACATGCCATAGTGGTGGTCTACAAAGATTTGATGCATGCCATCAGTTACAAAGTGAACTGATACTAACGCTGTCAGTTATAGAGGTAGCTGTCAGTTATAGAGGTAACTGAGCCTCAATGGGTCTCTCCTAGGCTCTATCAAGCGCAGAGAGGGATCAAATCTCGTCATAGGTATCCATTGATTTGATTCAAACCAAAAGACACATTTTTTATTTAAGGTCCACATATAATATTTTATTATTAATATTTAATATTATTTATGGCCCACATATAATATTTATTATTATTTTTTATTTTGTTATGAACTAACATTACAACATTTCCCCATACATGGTTTTAAAACCATATGCAAGGCCCTCCTACAACCATGGGTTGTTTAGGAGGCCTTGCACATGGTCTTAAAACCATTTGCAAGGCCCTCCTAAACCATGTACAATAAAACTATGGGTTGTTTAGGAGGCCTTGCACATGGTTTTAAAACCATGTGCAAGGCCCTCATAAACCATGTACAATAAAACAATGGGTTGTTTAGAAGGCCTTGCACATGGTTTTAAAACCATAAACCATGTGCATGGTTTAAAACCATGTGCACATGGTTTTAAAACCATGCACATGGTTTATAGCTTTAAAACCATGTGCAAGGCCAACATTTTTTATTATTTTGTTAAGTAAAAACATTACAACATCTCCTCCATATTGTGTTTTTTTTCTCACCCATATTTTTTTACGGATAATTAAATTTTTACCTTTTTATTGTTTTGCTAGGTAGGAAGATTACAACATCTCCCCCATATTAGGTTTTTTTTCTGGCCGACATTTATTTTGGCCTATAGTTAAAAAAATATTTTTTATTAATAAAAATAACGCAAGCTCTCCCCCATACTGGGCTGTAGAGCACCTCTCGGCTCAAAGAGGAAAGAGGGAAAACCTCATGGGGAAAACCCCCCCTTAAGATATAATGTAGAAAAAGAAGAAAAAGACAGTTGCTAGAGAACTGTGTCCTTCACTCCAAGATGATCGCGCAGAGAGTGAAACTTCTACGCAGTGAAGGTCTTGGTGAAGATATTGACAGTCTGTTCAGCTGAAGGACAGAACTACAAGTCGATGATCCACTCGTGTGCCAACTATCTGATGTAGTGCATGTGGATCTATATGTACTTCGTTCGCTGCCTCTGTATTGGATCTCTGCAGGACTTTACAAAGAGTAAAGTTGATCCTAACCTTTACTTCAAGGTTATAGAAGATGAACCTGTCATACTATTACTATATGTGGATGATCTATTTCTGACACGAAATGAGAAACAGATTGTAGAATGCAAAAGAAGCTCGCCGAATAATTTGAGATGAAAGACCTTGGTATAATGCATTATTTCGTAGGTCTGGAAGTATGGCAGAACTCGGAAGGAATATTTCTAAATCAGGGAAAGTATGCAGTGGAAATTTTGAAAATATTTGATATGCTGGAATGTAAAGCCATGGCCACACCCATGGATACCAACCTAAAGTTTTTGGCTGATGAATCATCAGAACTAGTGGATGTGACTCAATAGAGACAGATTATTGGGTCGTTGATGTATCTAACAAATACCAGACCAGACATTTGTTTGGCTGTGAACACCTTGAGTTAGTATCTATTTCAACCTAGACATGTTCACTTGGTAGTTGCAAAACATTTGATGAGATATATAAAAGGGGCTATAGACTTTGTTCTATACTACAATGGAAACCATGACTATAGAATATATGGTTATACAGATGCAGATTGGGTTGGAAGTGTCTCAGACAGAAGAAGTACATCGGGTGGATGTTATAGTCTGGGGTCTGCTATGATTTCATGGTTTAGCAGGAAACAGTCCAGTGTTTCTCTTAGCACGACTGAAGCAGAATATATAGCAGCTTGCTATGCTAGTTGTGAAGCCATATGTCTTCGGAAGATGATGTCAAGTTTATTTAACCTGGAGTTGGATACCACAGTGATTCTATGTGATAAACAGAGTTGTATAAAGATGACGGAGAACCCAGTGTTCCACAATAAGTCAAAGCACTTATAAATCCAATATTTCTACAACCGAGATATGATACAAAAGGGATACATAAAGCTCCAGTATGTGAGTACCGATGAACAAGTTGTTGATGTGTTGATGAAGCCTCTATCTCGAATAAAGTTTGAATATTTTCAAGACAAGCTTGGTATTTTTTAGAAAGACCTTCCCTGAAAGGGGGAGCAGTGATGTTGTAGTGGGAGTGTATCATCCCTGGACATTTGTCATAAAGTGATCCATAGACTTATGTCTCCGAGAAAGAAGCAGTATTGTATCATCCCTGGATATTTTTCCTAAAGTGATCCGGTTACTTCGGTCCTTGAGAATGTGGTAGGATGGTACCATCCATGGACATTTGTCCTAAATTGTACCAGGTGGATTCGGTCCTCGAGAATGTGGTAGGATTGTATCATCCCTGGACGTTTGTCGTAAATTGGATTCGATAACTTTGGTCCTCGAGAATGTGATAGGATTGCATCATCCTTGGACTTAGTCCTAAATTGATAGGGAGTGATTATCCCGTAATTGTATCCTGTGACTTCGGTCCTCGAGAATGTGGTAGGAATGTATCATCCCTGGACTTAATTCTTTTTGTGAGAAGCCTCGTGCTACGAATCTTGCTTTGTATCCCACAATGTTTCCATCTACTGCATGATGGAACTATGAACTTCTCTTCAGGTCTCGAAACTGCGCCCTGACATCATTCTTCTTGAACTGGTCTTCCCTTTCTTCTTGGTGGTTGGAAGGTTCTGCATCAATGATGTCACTGCACTCGTCACATTATTCTTCATTTTGAAATGTCGTTACTTGCTCTTCAGAACAAGTCTTCATTCTTCTTTGCTTGTATGTGATCTTTCCTACAAGTCAAATGCAATCGTATGGTTAGAACATTTCATAAGGAATATTCATACTGGCAAATACTTATGCATAAATATATGTTCATGCAACTACTTTAGCCAATACAACATTCATCCATATCTCAGTGAAACTTTCTAGATGCCTTCCATCTCTACCAGGACAACATTGAGATTGTGCACTAATCCAATATGTCAGCAAAGAGGTTTCATTCTAGATAAGTAGCAATGGAGAATTTGTATAGCACCATGAGCTACTTACCCATCACATGCATATTAGTAGTATACTGTCATTAATGCAAACATCCTATCATGCATAATACATCAACTAAATATAAACAAATGCATAACAAAACAATATTATGAACTGACAATTGAATACTTATCTTTATTTGTTTCGTGGGCATACTCCTTCTTGAGTCTTTAGCTTCATCATCTTCTTCATTCATGATAGCATCATTTCTTATCCAAATGCTAGGATGGATAAGAAGTTCTTCAAGAGTTGAGTTCTTCATATTCCTCATCGCTTGAGGGATCTTCTTTGGATGGTGAAAGCTTGATCTTCAATTGCTCCCATCTTCTCTTCTCTTCTTATGAGTCAAGCTTCTTCTTCTTCTCGAAGTCTGCTAAAAGTAATCACTTCCTTTTGCCACACATTCCTCGCATGAATGAATCCCATGATCCTGGGAGGCTAGTCAAGGTGGCCATCACCACTTCTGCATTCTTCACTTCTTCTTTTACCGCTTCAAGTTGTTCTTGATTTGAAAGACTCTTATGACTGCATGGTCTCTGCATTTTGGATCTTCACATTCTTCAACTGGTTTCTCAAGGTCATATTCTGATTTCTGTTCTTCCCTTCAAATAGCTTGGTCAAGGAATCAAACATCTTCGGTGTCTTTTAGGGAAGACACTTGTGGTACAAGTTGATCCATGACTGAATCAACCATGATCTTCTTGGACTTGACCAAGTTCTTCTTGTGTAAGGCTTCTAGCCTCATCTCCCTCTGAAACTGGAACCTATCTACTCATGTAGGTGTCCAATCCATTTCTTCAGAGAGATCAAATACTTCTATGCTTGGAATTTGTGAACTTCACCAAGCTTATCATCAATCTGATGTGATAGATCACTTTGAAATGAGAACCTCAAATGAAAATAGCAAAGGATTAGATCTTACCGATTTGAGGTGTCCGTCCTTGTCCCAGAGTTCGCTGATCTAGGGTTTGTCACAGAAACCCTAATTTTCAAAACTTGGAATCTTTCAGATCTGATTGGACAAATAGATAGGTCTCTTCAAATGGAGCTGTCCAATGTACTCCTTTTCTGAAAACAGTAGAGAGAAGCTCCCGGAACAGGAAGCCCTAGATTTCCAATTTCTTCTGCAGAAATGCCTGTTACTGTTTCTGTGATATGTCCAAAATTACTGCTCCTCTGTGTCTGAAATTTCTTACTGAGGTAACCTCACATGTCCGTAATCCAACACTGTAGGTTTCATCAGAATTGGTTTCACCATTTGGGATTTATGATCCTTTTCCCAAGGTGACCTGTTACAGGACTGTTCAGAACAGCGAAGTTGTACGGCATGCCACGTGTCACTGGTTCATCTTCTAAGTCTGATATTCGGACCACAGAAATTATAGTCCGTGCCCTTTCTGGAACATCTTCAGGAATTCCATTTGGACCTCTGTAGCTCAAGATATTGCAAATCTCCCCATATGTCCTATTCATGGATGAATTATGGAAGAGGATGGAACCCTAACTTGGAGAGATCATATCTCCCAGAATATAGCGAATCTGAGGCTGATTTTTGGACATAGTGTTCATCAGGATTTTATCTTCGGCCCTTGCAATTTTCAGCTTCTGAGACTTTCCTAATCTCGGAATATAGCGACTGTACCAAAACTTAGCCATTTTAGTATTTAGGGTTTCTCCTAGCTCAGGGTCAAACTAGGGTTTGACTTTCCCAGAGTTTCACCCAACCAAATTTCTTGATCCAGGTCTCTAAACTTTGGTTTTGATGAGGAGAACAATCCTATGCTGGTCTCACTCAAAAATTCCTCTTCTATAGAAATACCTAATTTCCACATCGAAACTGAAAATGCTTGAAATTGAATTCTGCATCGACAGAAAGATGCACCCTTCAATGGAGAGTCATCCTAGCATACTTTTGTGGAAAATCTGTGGAGGAAGATCCAAAAAATAGGAAGCCCTAGTTCCAGTAGCTGCACAATGTCTTCTTCTTAGGTTAGCTCTGATACCATGTTAGTTTTTCAACATTTAAGCTAGCATTATGTTAAGATCTTTTCACTGAGAGAATAACAAGCACAGCAATAACATAAGCACATCACATGAGACAAGAGACACAAAGAGTTTTGGTCGGGGAAACCATAAATGGAGAAAACCCCGCAACTTCCTCTAAGATAGTATCACCACAAGATATGAAACCCAAAACAGTAAGATGACCTCCCAACACAGCAATAGCCTTCTGTCTTCTGTCAAGCCAAAGTATTTCCTTCTCCAAAGGTGCGCCACACTTGAGAGAGCAAGTGATGTATGTCACAAGTGATAAATAGAGAGACTCTCACTCTCTATTTATATTCATCCGTTCACTTGAGTTTCCATTTCACACGTAGGCTCAACCTAATAATTACTTACTCGAGCCTACACCTTAATTAGTGTATAATAACTCAAGTGCCCCGAAACTGTGGGGACTTACCTAATGACTTGACAAGACTTGTTTACATTATTAATCCTCTCGATCGGAACATCGAGGAATGACAACATGACTCAAATACATAATAGAAACATCCCGAAATAAACATCGGGTTACAATACATAAGATACATAAAAGAATACATTCTGAAGTTACATATACATCAACAGGGCAACCCCACTTTTACCTATGGGCATTCGGGGGCAGGTCCCTCTAATCCCTAGGCTGGCACATTTAGTACCCCGGTTCGACCCAAACTTCCGTTCCTGGAAACCTTAAACTTGCCAGATTTGTCAAAATTGATGAATGAGCCTGTGAGGCATGACCCCTTATGGCCACCTGTTCCCACCAAATTTCCATCAGACATCCCTAAATTCGAGGGCAAAGTTGGTGAAGATCCTGGGGCTCATGCCACCACATTCCATTTATGGTGTTCTTCGAATTCACTGAATGAAAATTCAGTTAGGTTGAGGCTGTTCCAGAGAACCTTAACAAGTACCGCTACAAAATGGTATATTGAATTGCCTTCTGCTGCTTTCAGTAGTTTCTGGGACTTGGCTAGTGCATTTCTTAGCCACTTTCAGCTTCTGGTCCGATATGATTTCGGAACAGACTTGTTCTCTACCTTTAGATAGAACAAGGCTACCCACATCTCGGATCACATCCAAGAGTGGAGGAGGTGAAAGAGCCTTATAAAAGCCACTATTCCTCCTGAGTTCCTTTTAGAGTGGTTCCTTAAATTCCTGTTGCCCTACATATCTAAGGACGCATCCACCTCGGAAGTGACGAATGAAGAAGAAGCCATTCTCAGGGCCCAGCAACTGGATTTCATTTATTCACAATCTGGGATCTTGTATGAGATTATCCCTGAGGCATCGAGGCCTACGCACGATGCAGAGAAGCCTAAGACAGGACCCCATGTCGATGGTGTAGTTGGGTCTGTTAACTCTCCCACCATAGAGTCTTTGGCTAAGAAACTTCATTAGTTGTCCGTCAAGAAGTCTACGGCGGAGGTAACAAAGGCTGCCCCCTCCCCCTAGAGTGCAAATGTTTTTGCACAAACCTCTCAGAAGGGCAATTAGCAGCCCGGTGGGAAGAAAAAGAAAGGAAAGAAGGGAGAGGGAAACCAAAACAAGTAGAAGCCCGTGAACAATGCTGATGGGGGCAAGAAAGAAAAGAAGAAGGTCAAGTTCCCGTGTAAGTTGTGCCATGAGCACCACCTTACTCACCTTTGTCCCCTTATGGACCAAGCACAGAAGCTACTTAAAGCTCAACAACCGGCTGTCCTGAAGGATCATTTTCCCCAAGGACAAAACTCTGCTTCAGCTTCTAATGTAGCAGGGGACACTCAAAATACCCCTGACCCAAACTATATCAACATGGTTCGATCTTCGACTTTGTTACAGACGAGGAATAAAAATTATGAGAAAGAGACTTATGAGAAGGTTAAAGCTGTAGGTGAAACTTCTAACCCTCTCACGATAGAGAAACCTGCTGAAACTATGCCAAAGATACCGAAAGGTGTCTACAAGAAGACCTTGCATAACCCTAACCCTAGGGCTGCTTCAAACTACTCTGTGGTTGACGATTTAGCTCAAACCCCATGTGCAATGTCAGCTTTAGAGGTGTTACAAAGTTGTCCTACCTAGCAAGATGCCCTCTTAGCAGCTTTAGGCAGCATGGACTCATCGAGTCTCATGGTGAAATTTCATTTGTCTGATGTTAAAATTCGCCTACCTTACCATGTAGCCTTATCAATAGATGTCATCCATGGTGGAAAGACCATTGGAAGGGCAGTTGTTGATGAGGGTGTGTCAACATGTGTTATGTCCTTGACCTGTTGGAAAGCTCTCAGATCCCCAGAGCTAGTCCCATCAAACACTCTACTTACTGCTTTTGATGGAAGGTCCTTCCGTCCGCATGGTATCCTGCTGGCTTTTGAAATTAAGCTGGTAGGGAAAGTAGTGTCTGTCGAGGTAGAAGTGATCGATGCTCCTTTGGACTATAATCTGCTTCTGGGAAGGAACTGGACTTATGCGATGTCCACTATTGCGTCGGCCATATTTCATGTAGTGGTTTTTCCACATGAGGGTAAGTTAGTTACTATTGACCAACTTGATTTTACCCGAAAAGGTCATTTAGAGTCTAATGAGTCCGTTGTGCCATTGGATGATCAAGTCAAACCTGCTGCACAGAGCTTGGGGGCTGGAATGTACACATCATTGATGGGCACATTTGATCTTCCATCCCCGGTTAATTATATTGGTTCTACAAGTGTGGCGAGGTCCATAGCTACGGTTGTTGATAGGACTGATCCTTGGGTTCTCCCATCTCCCCATGAACCAAAAGTGCCCTTATCGGTAGTGGAGGTAGCTTATCAAGCCATCAATCAAGCCACTGTCGATCCCATTCCAGATCCTCTAACAGTCTCGAAAGATCTGGAAGAGGTCTATTTTCCCGCATGGGCAGAAAACTCTTTACACTCTATCGATTGTTTAGACATGGTTTTACCTTCTGATGAAGCCATTTTGGAAGCCATGAGTGGACGTGGTAAGATTTGTGAGGATCTTCATCATCGATCCTATTTTCTTCCAGAACTAAGCAGAATAGAAAATCAAGAGTTTTGTTTGAGACTGTCAGAAGATGTTGATATACCTATCAATCCCTTTCCTAGGGAAGGAATGTTTGTCGAGGGGAATATGGCAAATATTTCCGCCACTATACCTATTAACATCTTTGTAAACCCTGATGTCATGGAAAACATATATATAGGTGCAAATTGCTCTCCTGAAGAGATTGCCATCTATACTGCCTTGTTTAAGGAATTCCGCGATGTCTTTTCCTGGTCATATGAGGAGATGCCAAGCATAGATCCATCGATTGTTGAACACGAAATTTGAACATATCCTGATGCCAAGCCAGTTTGATAAAAGTTAAGACCTGTTAACCAGCGCAAAGCAGCGGCTGTGAAGGCTGAAGTTGAAAAGCTGTTGAAGGTTGGTTTTATCTATCCCATAGCTTTGACAGAATGGGTATCCAACCCTGTTCCTGTTGATAAGAAGCAAGGGACTATCCGCGTCTGTATGGACTTTAGAGACCTCAATAAAGAGACCTCAATAAAGCCTGTCCTAAGGACAACTATCCCACACCATTTATAGACCAGATTATAGATGCTTGTGTGGGAAGTGAGGTGTTCTCGTTTATGGATGGTTTCTCCGGATACAATCAAATTCAAATAAAACCGGAAGACCAACATAAAACTGCTTTCATTTGTCCTTGGGGTACCTTCGCGTACAAGAAAATTCCCTTTGGATTGAAAAATGTTGGGGAAACCTTTCAACGGGCTATGAACTTTTCTTTTCAAGATATTAAAGCCATTGTTGAACCATACCTTGATGATCTGCTTGCACATTCTCGTAAGAGGATTCAACATCCAAATCATTTACGGTTGATATTTGAAAGATGTAGACATTATAAAATCCGCTTGAATCCCCACAAGTGTGTATTCTGTGTCGAGTCAGGAAGATTTCTCAGGTTCATTGTCTCTAGTAGAGGCATTTAGGTGGATCCTTTGAAAGTTGAGGCCATTGTAAATCTGCTTCCTCCTCGTTCTATCAGGCAGCTTCAAATCCTGCAAGGAAAGTCTAATTTTCTTCGACATTTTATTGTTAACTATGCCAAGATTACTAAGGGTTTTGTGCACCTGCTCAAACAGGACACCCCATTTCTATGGGATGAAACCACACAACTTGCTTTCGAGGCATTAAAAAAAGCTTTGCTGTTGGCACCCTTATTGCGTCCGCCAGATTATTCTAGGGATTTTATATTATATCTGGCCGTGTCTGAGTCGACCATTGGGGTAGTAGTAGTCCAGGAGGATGATAAGCTTGTAGAGCATGTCATTTATTATCTTAATTGTGCTTTGGCCGGACCTGAACTTAGATACTCCCACGTCGAGAAATTAGCCTTAGCAGTTGTTTATGCTATTCAGAGGTTACGTCACTACATTTTACTGAGGACCACCAAAGTAGTGGCGAATGTGAATCCGTTTCAATATGTTTTATCCCAAGGGATTGTTGGGGGGAAATTTAACAAATGGATAGTCACTCTTCAAGAGTTTGACTTGATTTTCCAGTCCACTAAATCTAAGAAGTCCTTAGTTTTTGCTGAACTTATAGCAGAATTTCCTACTGAAGAAGATGTAGTAGTTGAAGATGACTCATTCCTAGATGAGCACATCTTCTTGATATCCACCTCTGATCCTTGGTATGGAGATATTCTTATATATCTCTAGATTTTGAAGTATCCTGCAGCTTCCTCAAGGGAGAAACAACGTAAATTACGCCTTCATGCCAAGAACTACCTCATCATAGGAGATACATTACATCGACGAGGGGTAGATTCTATTTTGCGTCGTTGCCTTACCCATGAGGAAGCGGAGATTGTCCTGAATGATTCCCATAGCGGAGCATGTGGGGGTCATTTATCTGGGTTAGCAACGGCCCAGAAGATACTATGTGCCGGTTATTTCTAGCCCACAATCTTCAAAGATTGTGTGGAAGCAGTGAAGCACTGTCATCCGTGTCAGCTTTACACCAAGAAAATGCGGTCTCATCCTGCTCCGTTATTTCCCATTGTCTCAGTAGGCCCCTTCATGAAATGGGGAATTGATTACGTGACATGCAACCCAGCCTCGGCTGGGGGGCATAAATACATCATTGTCGCTATTGACTATTTTACAAAATGGGCAGAGGTAATGCCTACTTTTAAAGCCGACGGGGAAACAACAGCTTTCTTCGTATTCAATCAGATTATAACACGATTTGGTATACCCAAAGTGATTGTCACTGACCATGGCAGTCATTTTCAACACAAAATGATGATGAAACTGATCACTATGCTCAGATTCAGACAAGAACATTCATCTTCGTACTATCCGCAAGCAAATGGTCAGGTTGACACTGTCAACAAAACTTTAAAAACTATCCTTAAACGTACAATTTATGCAGCCCGTTCTAACTGGCACATCATGTTATATCCTGCTCTTTGGGCCTACCGAACTAATGTAAAAATTGCTACGGGTTTCTCCCCTTTCCAACTCGTTCATGGAGTGGAAGCAGTTACTCTGATTGAGTGTGAAATCTCATCTTTAAAGATATCTATTCATGTGTTACCTGATACGACAGAGCTTGAGGAACGTCTGGTACATTTAGAACACCTTGATGAACAGCGTAGAGATGCGCTGACCGCTAATCAAGCTCATAAAAATAGGGTCAAAACTCAATATGATAAATCGGTCAAACCTCAAGTTTTCTCTAAAGGGGAACTTGTCTTGCTATGGGACCAAGACAAAGAACCCCTGAGGGCAGGAAAATTCAAGGCTATGTGGTTAGGACCTTATGTCGTGTCGAAAGTTTTGAAGAAGGGCGCATATGAGTTAGTTTATTTTGATGGGAACAAGCTTCCTAAGCCTAGAAATGGGCTCTACCTGAAAAATTACTATGCTTAGGCTTAGCACTTTTTCTTGTATTTTTATTGTATGTATTTTTATGTACATTAGGTTATCAGTTTTGGTTTTTTATACTATCTGTTGGTTGTTGCAGATGTCTTCTGAAAGGTATATAGGGTTCGCTGATGGCGCCAGCCGTCACACTTGTAAACTAGCTTCAGCAGCGTGGGTCATTTACTCTCCCTCAGGACAACTAATTGTGGAAAGAGGCGCTTGTTTAGGTCCTGCTTCTAATAATGTTGCTGAGTATAGGGCTGTAATTGAGCTCCTATGGGATGCTTTGTCACGTGGTATCACTCAGCTCGAGGTCCGTCTAGACTCTCAGCTGGTGGTCTCCCAGCTCAATCGAGCTTATCAGGTACGAAATCCTATTCTATTACGTCAGTTCATGCAAATTTGGTTATTGGAAAGAAATTTTGAAGTTATTATATTCAATCGCATTCCATGAAATCAGAATTCATTAACTGATGCATATGCTACTTACATTTTAGTTTGGCATCTAACACACATTTTATAAAGATATACAGTATACATATAAAAAACATTTGTAAATAAACCGACAACCGCAACAATATATATATATATGTAAAATATCTTTCCATAGATAGGTCAAGTCTGATCCTTAGATCCTGTCATAACGGTATAATATACAAAAATGTGGATCGCATTCCATCAAAATGTCCTAGATCTACGCAGGACCACCTTGGTCCCCATGGTCCCTCTGTACTCTGGCTTCCTCAGCCTCTTCGGCTTCGGTAGCCTCCACAGCCTCTATGTATACAAGAACCGCTCTGGCCACTTGCCTGAAAAGACGTAACCAGAATGGTGGAACTCCAACAACGAACTCCTGCATGGCAGTTGGGATATGCTCTATCCGCAAGGTAGGAACTCTTTGGGTCAGCCTGGCCAGCTTCCCCTCTAGAACCCTGATCAGTCCTGGGTCTTCGCCTATGACAGGACAAACAAACATACGTGGATGCCCCTCAGGGCGGACCGGTCCAATATCTGCATTTTGACACATTTATAGGATTAATACTTGTACATATGTATATATCTATCATTTTAATATTCATAAAAATTTTAAAAAATGATAAAAATTAAAAAATTGTTTACCTAGCTCTCCCCATGCTCCTCCTGGAGGGAGGACAAGGTCTGGATCACCTCGAAAGTCCATTCCGACATATGGAAACTGTTCTAGTGTCGGTAGCTGTCGTTTCCACCAGATATAGAAATCATCATCGTGTACACTATGCACTGTGTCTCCTCCTCCTTGACGGAGGAAGATGTCTCCCCACCTGCTCAGCCTAGGCTGATGTGGAGATCAGATGGGTAGAGGTATGGCAGGGCTCAACCCTGGTACTCTCTCAAAGAAGAAGGCAACCAATATGCTCACATAACCAAAGTTCTTTCGCCTTCCTCTCTTGCAATCGGACAGTTGTATTTTCATGATAGGGACAACTCCCGAACACCAATCATAGAGAGCACCACAAAAACAATCTATCGCCAACCTCATCTAGTTCTGTGTAGCCAAATGTAATGAGGAGGATCCTGCAATCCTCACGATGGTGCTCGTAAGTACCTGTAGAGTAAAGTCACGGATATGTACAATAGGGACACAACTCCCTCTCTTTTGGGTACTTGGTGTGCAAAACACATCTATGTAGTTTTGGACACTTAAAGGGTCACCACCCCTGCTGGTGCCCTCTAAGTTGATCGGTGCTCCTTGTCATGACAGACCGGTAATGAAATATATGTCCTCTGTAGTAATCTCCAAAGTCTCACCCTGTAGGTCAAGCATCCCCAAATCGTGATCCCAATAGTTTATCATGAACTCAAGTAGGTGGACATTGGCCTGCATGGGTGATGTGCCAAAGAACTTTAATAGCCCATTTGTTCGCAATGCATGTATAGTAGGCGCACTTTGGAGCACTTCTTGGTCCATTGTTTCATGTTCCCGTTCCCTCCATTCCAGCACCATCTTCACACCTAGCAAAACAAGTAATTTGATTCATTAATTTCATACAAAATTTCAAATTTTTTTGACTATATTTAGCTTTTTATCCTTCATGCAGTACACGCGACCGCCTAGTTAGACATGTCACGTACTGTACGCGACTGTCTATAAAGGCAACTCGCATACAGAACGCATGTACATGAGTCTTCACACTGTGAACCCACGTACACGCCGTGACATGCTTTAGGATGCTTTTAATTATGAAATTGGGACTCAAAATTAATAATTGCTAGGATCGAAATGAAGAGCTCAGGGTGTAGGCTTACCTACAACTTGCAGAATTTGATTTCGTCTGCTAGATTCTCCACAACGATCGAACAAAGGTAGAGGGAAAAACTTTCTTTTTATGGCTAAAAATTCCAAATGGTGAGTTTTGTTTTGATTTTCAACTATTTATAGAAATTTTCTCCAAGTGTGTTTTTTCCTATAGTTTGAAAATCCATTCAACTAAGACCATATTTCTTTTTGCTTTGAAACAGGTTTTCCATCATTATAAAGTGTTGTTGCTCCAATAGGGTGGTTTTATCATTTCCAATACATTTTTGTTATCTATATTCAATCCACATTAACCTTAGCAATCAACATTTTTCCACAGACTATGGTATTATAAACCATTAGTTCCCTGTTTTTACCATTGTTCTTCCGTGGATAGGACCCTTTTCTCATGAATATCTTTCTTCCAAGCCTATGTCGTTCTTTGATACTCATGCCGCAACTGTTTCAGGTACAGGGGTATCCTTTTAGCTATTTTTCATGCCAAATAGATCTTCTTTTGAATCTCTTTTTACAAGCTATCCCTTTATAGGACTCCCCGCCCTTATGGAGTTTCTTTAGGCCCAGGTCTAAATCCTTCAAAATAGACTTGACTACCGAGTTAACTTGTCCGTTCAAGCTCGTTAAGAATATGTGAATGGGAATCCGCATTAGTGGTAGGTTATCTCTTTCTCAGACTATGCGGAATAATACGAGAAAGGATCACTCTCTTTTCTTTTTGAATTGAGAAGAGTATTCTCAGGCATAGGTTTATCACTTTTCCGGACCTGAGGGACCAAATTTATGGAAAAGGAACACCCGGTATGAGCTTAGTTTTCTCTTTTTCATGCTCTAGACCTAAACATGAAAAAGATTCCGAGTGTACTTTGTGTCTTTTTCATGCTTGTTAAACACTTAAGAACAAAGAAACGAGTTTATTGTTGTAAGCCCCATTTCTTGTAATCAAATGGATCTTTCCGAGTGATCTTGCTTTCCTTCACACTCGTAAAACTCAAGCTATTTTATGCTATTTTGGAAGGAGCGTTGGGTAGGTGGTAATTTAACCTTTTTCGGACCTCCCTGACTAAGTATGAAAAAGGTTCACCTTTTCTTCTATGGAAGTTAAGAGAGTTCTTCTGTGGTATGTTTTATACTTTTTCGGCCTCAGGAGACTAAATTGGATGAAAAAGGACCCCCTAGAGTCTTCTTTGGATTTTTTTAGACTCTCTAAATGTGAAAACACCAACTGAGCATGTACTAGTTCGGGATCATTAAATCCACGAATCAGTGACACTATCAAGCATTATTTTCCTGTCTCTTCAAGCTTGTTAAAAAATGAAGAGGGATCCGAGTTGACTTTCCTGGAGTCGTTAAAATTTAACAGGGAAGGTAAGGAAGAAGTTTTCTCTTGTTTTCAGTAGTGGCAGCATGTCCTCCTTGAACATAGCACTCTTTGTCTTTTCCGATACCCATGTTTCAGTGTTCACTTTCCGTTCAACTATTACTTTGAGTTTCCTACTCCTCCTCTTGTCAGTTATACCTGGGGAATCTGATCATGTCTCCTACATGACAGATAAGTCTAGTTGTTTTATATATAAGTCAAAAGCTACCTTGGGTCATCTCTATGTCGTGCTCATTGTTCAAGGACTTTACCCAATGTTTGATCTATATCCTGATCCCATCATTGTTATATCTATTATCTATTGTGTCTCCCTTCTCTTACCCAGTTCCTAGTCACTCTTGTGATCCGTTGGAGGATCTATTGCCTTCCTTATCATAGCATGGTTCCGTTTCAGTCTTTCTTGATGACGACGACCTAGAGTTTTGACGATCGTACCTCAGGATTCACTTCCCTCATTGGTGAATTCCTTTGCTTCAGTTGTCGATTATCACTTATTGATTGACAAACTGTTGAATCCTTTCCATGTTCGACTTCAACATACCTTTATTCACATGGCTTGGATTGTACTGGTTCCTTGGGATAGTTTATGAAGACCTTAGTTCTTCACCTATGGAATAAGTTGTGCAAGATTATGTTCTATTCATGTACACAGCTTCCAGATCTTTGAAGACTCTTCATGATTGTATATTGTGGCTTTGATCCACCTTTGTAATATACGTGGTTTCATACCTGTCTCATATAATGTACTCAAATGCTGTAAAGGAGCTAGTGTTCTAGTAAATTGAACATAGCATCCTTAGATATGACTTTGTATATGACATTATTATGTATTTGTTTCAGGTACTATCTCTGCTCCATTGGATTTCTGAGTTCTCCAAAGATTAAGATTATAATGTATTTCGGCCATCACTTCCCTCTGACCTCACACATTAGGGGGCATCTGTTATCCACTTGAATGGCACTTCTCCATCCGAGTGCCAACATTCCTTATGTTGGCACACAAAAGGACATTTATGGATTGAAGGTTGCCTAAAACACTATAGATGGGAATATTATGAATTACATTTATCATCCATCCAGCTGGTTATTTTTACCTTATAATATGTCAAGTGTTGTATGCGCCTCTTCTTATATGCAACTCGCGTACATACGTGCCTTTCATTGAAGCATGCCGTGTGTTGTACACGAGTATCGGCAATTGCATCTCGCGTACATATTTGTACGCGGGTTCCCCTTAGAGAAACTCGCGTGTCATACGCGAGTTGCCATTATTGACACCTGCGTACACCTTCCTTTGACATTAAAAATAATAAATCATGATTATTTGAGATTTGTTAAGCCCTTAACCATAATCACCTTAACTGTCTCAACCTCCTCAACCCTCGAAACTGCCTTATTTCACCAAGTATAAATAAAGGCCTTGGGGAGGGTATTAATCAATCATACTTGGAGAGCAAAGTTATGCTGGTGGAGTCTATTCAAAAGTCTTTGGAGCAGTGGAACTCAGAATCCTTTGGTTGCAGAGGAGTCCTTGTCTCAAGCATTGGGTTGTAATCTGAACTCATTCATTATTGTTAATAAAGAGAATCCTTCTTCCATATGTGTCTTGAATGTCTTTCATGTATCATGGTTTGATGAATACTTATGATTAAGCACTCTATATATGATTTATCTAACCTGTTTTATATACATGTATCATCTTGCATTTGGAGGATTTGCTCTTGACAGGTGAAGGAGAAGCATCCCTGAAGGCTTTGGAGGAGAAGTAGAGCGGAACAGGACAAGCTAGGATCAATCGTTGTGTATCAGGTGAGTATTTCCTATCCTCCTATTTCCTTTTCTGTACTCTAGAGTCGATTGCCTACAAGTTTCATGAGTATGTTGGTAACCCCAGACCTTCGGTTATAAGGTGTTTATTCCTGTACAACAAGCATATCTAGAGAATCCTGGAGGAATATTGAGCAAATCCAGAAGCGCTTTATAACGTATAACCTCAAAATTAAAAGCAATACACAATATCCTATTTTCCTTATAGAAGTGGGTCTTTCCCCTATCGAGAGCCTAGCTATGACTAGGCTCCTGTTGTACAAACACAAAATCAATAACATGGGAGACCATAGAATTCCTAAGCTAGCTTTTAATTCCAGTCAAAACCACCTAAGGCTCAAGCAAGGTTGGTATAAAGATACCAGGGCTTGGTTAAACCATTGGGAGATCGACGAAAATGTTACATTTCAAAATATTAATAACATTAAAAATAGTGTTACCTCTAAGTTTAAACTAGAGAAATTGTGGTGTGAGAAATATTTAGAGGCTAAAAGAAAATTAAGATATTATAAGGAGGTCATCAACCATACTCTAGAAGATCAAAAGTATCTCTCTGTATTAAGCAACTCAAAGAAAAAAATTAATATAGCCAAGATAAGAACGAACTCTCATGAGCTCCATAGTGAAACAGGTCATTGGACAGTTCCTAAAACACCATGGGTGGAAAGGATCTGCCGTCTTTGTGAGAATATGAACATTGAAGATGAAAATCACTTCCTCTTAGAGTGCCTTGCATACACCCACATTAGATCTCAGCTTGATAATCTTTGTTGCAATACCGACCTTCCTAGCCTTTTAACTTGTCAAAATTATATTGAGCTTAGGACGCTTCTCACCAAGCTCTTTGAGCATAGGAATACAATTTTAAAACAAACTAATTAATTTGTTTCTTTAGGTCCGATAGACCAAATTTTGGTCTCAATGGACATTAACCATCATCATCATCATCATCATCATCATCACTAGAAATTTGTGACCTTTCTAGACAACAAGTTAATATTAATAATAATAAAAAAGTGAGTATGATAATAGAGTTCCAAGGAGGCACAAAATTTCAAAAAAGATTCTTATTAGTTGAATGGTATTTATAATTCTAATGTTGATGACGATGATGGAAACTTCTTAAGGTCATGGCATAGACAAAAACCAACTTAGTGTATGAAACCTCCTTGTTTTGGGGAGAATGGCCTCCCTTCTCAAAACAATTTGAGTGATAAAATTAGGAAATACATATTCCTAACCATTACGCCCATTCAAGTTGTAAAACTACCTTACAAAACATAAAAATACACGGACTTAGAAGTATACATGCTTAACCTAGCTAGAGGTTGAGTTCTAAAGTTGCATGTTCATATGCCATATCTTGGATAGGTTGTTGTGTGTTTTATTTGTCCTTAATAACTACTCTAACAAACTCAATGGGAATATTTGGAAAGGAGGTCAAAGTGTGAGAAATTCCAACAAAAGCTGGCACCAACTCGTGTTATGGTTCAGTACCAATTTTCAATTTGCTTTATTTGGAAAGCCTTTATTGTTACTAATAAATCATTCTTGGCTCTTTGAGAATCAAGTTGATTTTTCATCCTAATACAAAACTAAGAGAAGGAATCCTAATATTCTCGATTTGACAAATACTCCTCCTAAATTCCTGACACATAAGAGTTTTTTCACAGAATGCGTCAACTAGAGTACATTTGACCCTCCCTTCTAGAATTCATCAAGGGAGAGAATTCAAATCCATAACCAAGTTGTGTGCCATATAAGTTCTAGAATAGAAGGATATAGACAAAAAAACCATTGACAAAACTAGAGACGAGATGGAACCAAATCCCTTTTCACAGAGAAAAAAAATTGTACCTTGCAGAAACTTATGTATTCTAAGAAACCAAACATATTGAATCAAACTAATGGGACTAACTATGTGAGCCTTCAAATACCACCTACAAAAATCCATAAACAACAATAAAGAAAATCCCACATATGTTGCAATGAGACATCCCTTTAGGTTTAATGGCCCTCCCACTGACGCACATAGAGTATGATGAGGACAATCATATTTAAAGCATGCATAGTCAACCATAATGAGATATGAGAAATTTCATTGAATTTCTATTAGATGCCATTCTAAAGTTTGAAAGGTGTTGATTCATGGAAGATAAGCTAAGGTTGGAACCCTAGGACTTAGAAGCAGGGATGGGATGGAATTTGAAGGGTAACATGACTGTCATAAGGAATTTTGACCGTCAAATGTGGTTAAAATTTTTAGTAAGATGTTTTTTCTGAAAGGTAAATTTATCAGTTAAACGTATTTTTGAAGGGCAATTAAATTTTCAAAACATCACTATTTTTTAAGGGCAACAAAATTACTAAAACTTCATTATAAATTACTACTAGTAAATTAGTAATATTAATAATTTTATCTTATTATTAAAATAAAGTTATACTTTCCAAATTTTAATCATACTTCACTAAAAAGAAAAATACTAAGTTAGAATTTATTTCCATCCTCCATGTCTTTTTATTTTGTAAGTTTCCTTGATTTTTTCTGAAAGCAAAAAATGTTATTTAACAATGATTTTTCTATATTTATTGATCTTTTTATTATTATTATAATTAGCATCTACATCAACTAAATGATTTGAATGTTGGAAGTTGAAACTTTGAATGTGGAAGGCTGAAGCCCTTGGAGTTGAAGTCTTGGAGACACGGTCTTGGAAAGAATTATCAAAGATACTACTTGTAGAATTTGGTTTAGACTTAAAGATTTGTTTAAAAAATTACTATTTGAAATTTTTTTATAAAACATTTCCTTGTATTTATACTAATTTATACCATAATTTATGTAATGTATATAGATTTAAAAGCAAAGAATATTGATTAATTTTCCAACTCTATTGAAATTGAATTGAAAATCTATATATTGAATTTTGTATTAATTTATGCAAGTACTAAATCAATATTCCATGCATTCCATACTCTACCATGGCTAAGCCACCCACGAGCCACCATACTCCTACCGAATCCCGATTCAAAACATCGTCTGATCCCGCGCTTCACAGATTGTCGATCATGAGTTCCTGAGCATACCGACTGACAGTGGGAAATTTTTTCTCGGTGCAATATTATGGAATGGAAGGCCATTATGGAATCCTATGAATTAGATAATCAAGGCAATGAATTGGTTGGGTTCCAGATACAAGAGGTTGTGCCATGTTTCATACGATTAATGTTCTGCTCAATCTAATCAGTAGTGATTCACATATTTACATAGGTCAATGCCAAGATTTTTTTCTAGCACAGACAAAATCAAATACGGAGACAAATCGTGAAGCCTGCAAGTGGACTTTGCATAACAAATTTACATAGATCAATTCTAAGATTTCTGTCAACACAGAGAAAATCAAATACGAAGCAGAATCATGCACCCTGAATCATGAAGACTACAAGTGGACTTTGAATGCGGAAAGTAATGTCCTTAAACTAACATACCAGCAAGGTTTGTATCCACTGCAATAAAATTATATTTCAGTATGAGATAAACAAATTAACATTTTAATTTCACATTAGCAACAACTGCAAGTGAAGAATTTAGAAAAACTTTTGTTTCTATTGTCATTAGCTTCTATTTTATAATATCAATTTTGCATAAAAAAACAATGATGTGATATTTATTTTCTTTTTTATATGCACATTCTCTTAAAATTAAAGAATCATTTTTAGGTTTATTTATGCTTTATTGTTTATTTATTTTTGCATATTATGAGGTGTATTTTTATTTATTCTTTTTAAGTTATATTTTTATATAACATTAATTCAGAACATAAATGGTATATAACATAAATGGTATATAACATAAATAGGAATCAAGTTAATGTACCATAATAAATATTAATAATGCCCATTTTTTTATTTTAATATAAAAATGTCAAGAAAATAAATATTATTTTGAAAATGCCCACAGGGGGTGTAGACTAACTAGCAAGTGCCGTGTAAATGAAGGAATGTTGTAAAGGAGGTCTCAAGTTCAAATCTCACCCCAACTTATGACTTATCTGTGCCCCATAGTAACTTCCCAGTTACCAATTCCCCCAGTAAAAAATTTATTTTGAAAAAAAGTAGCAAAAAATGATTACTAAAGGGTAAAATTTTTAGCAAACCTTCATTGTTAACAAAACGTTTCATAATGGACAATATAAAATGCCAAAACATTTCAGTGGATTCATCATTGCTAAAGTCTCCATAAAGGTTAAAGTCTTTCCAATAACATGTTTTATGTTTGTGATTTTTGTGTAAAGTCTTTCCAATAACATGTTTTATGTTGGCTCTTTGAACCGCGGCTAGGGTTTTCCTAGACGCCGCCTCCCTTGCTACGCAGAGCCGAACTCTAGCTGGATCGTTGGCTGCCGCCCCTCCTCGTGCCTCAACGTGGGGTTCCCTTTGGCTGCCGCTTCTCCTCGTGGTTTCAGCGTGGATTTCCCTCAGGAAATGGGCTCTCATGCCCAGCATGCCGCCTTCAAGGCCCTTGTTCAAGCTACTGCTCCTCAGGAAGCTTCACATTCTTCATCCAAGTTCATGAAAAAGATGGACGAGATCCCTTCTCTGGAGCTCTCTCCTACGGATCCATGCCAGAAAGTTCTCATCCTCTCTAAGCAAGCCCTCATTGGTAAGTTCACAGGGTTGTGACCCAGCCCTAAGGCGGTGGAGATCTGGATCACAGAACATTGGAACCCTTTTCTGCAAGGACATGTTTCTCTCTTTGCAGCTGGACGAGGGTTTTTTGTATTCCTGTTCTCAAATAAAGAAGAAAGAGACCTAGTCTTTCATTCAGGCCCTTTCTTCATGGGCTCGAGAGGTCTGTTCTTAGCCCTATGGTCTCTAGGGTTTAACCCAGAAGCAGAGATCGCTCCAGTCTAGGTAAGACTCCCTAACCTCCCTCTTCATCTTTGGGGGAAAAGCACTCTGATTGACATTGGTAATAAGCTAGGTTGCTATCTAGATACTGCTGAACCAAAAGGGGGTCAGTACAGATGTGCCCATATCTGCGTAGAAGTGAATCTAGAGAAAGGGCTCCCGGAGGCCCTAAAGCTCACATTAGGAGAATGGAGCCACATTCAAGATCTAGATTATGAGTAGATCCCTTTCAAATGCAACTTCTGTCATGTATACGACCACTTTGCTAAAAGCTGCCCCAAGCTTGCAGAACCACAGAAACCAGCCAATCTCCCAGCTTCCAAAGATACATAGTTCCAGTCGGTCTCTAATCGATGTTGTCCTCCTCGGCGAAAGGAGCCTCAAGCGTCTCAGCATAAGGTTTCTCCTCAAGATCGTTCTCCTCTTGCAGATACTCCACTGCCGGAAAACAAAAATAGTTTTGAAGTTCTCTAGGAAGATGAAGCACAAGAACCTAAAGCTACAGATGTGCCGGAGCAGGGCATCCCTGGTCCCCTTGGCTCCTTGGAGGCAGCTGAACAAGTTTCTCCAAAATCTGCTTCTCCAGGTTCTAAGGAAGATCCCAACGCTTTGGTTCACGAGACCCCAGCCGAGGCAAAATTGGCATCCTCGGTCCCTACATCAGAGGGAACCTCTGAATCCGAAGACTTTTCAACTCCTTCTCCTCCCCTCACCAGAGGGCGAAAGACAAATAAAGAACGTAGAGAAAAGGAAGCAGCCTCAAACATCAGCTCGGGCTCCCAGAAGAAATTGGATCCTTTCATTAAGGGGCATTCCTCTCTGCCTATTTAATGTTTTGTTTCTGTATTCTTCTCTGCTCACAATTCGTGAGAGTCTACTCTTGCAAGCAATCTTTTTCTCGGAATAGCATCAGAAGCATTTGGGATTCACTTCTCATAGCACTCATAAGAAGGCCGACTATTCTGATAGAGGTCATCAACCTTCTTTTTCTGAATTCCCCTTTGTACGCCTGGCTAGGCTACATCCATTTTTAATCAATAAAAAATTTCCAGTTTCTGTTAAAAAAAAACATGTTTTATGTTTGTGCACATGTACTTTGCGAAAATAATAGAAACTCTTAAATGGAATAGATATATTATTATTAATTGAACAGAAATATTTTTAATTGAATACTAAAAAAATATCAAAACTATAAACTTTGTAAAATTTAACTTCATTACAATTTATTTTTTTATAAAATTATCTTTTATTTATTTATTTATTTTAAATTTCAATTTAAATTCATCCCATTTTTAATTTTTTAAATTTTACATATCATACTTTTTAATATATCCTTTTACATTTTTCCCATTTTTAAGTTCTTAAATTTTATTTATCATACTTTTTAATATATACTTTTACATTTTCTAAAAATAAAAAGTAAAAAAAATTGTGATTTTTGTGTACATATGTTAAAGTCTTTCCAATAACATATGTTTTATGTTTGTAATTTTTGTGTAAAGTCTTTTTAATAACATGTTTTGTTTGTGATTTTTGTGTAAAGTTTTTTCAATAACATGTTTTATGTTTGTGTACATGTACTTTGTGAAAGTAGTAGAAACTCTCAAATATATTTAATGGAATAAAAATATTCTTTATACTAAAGAAATATTTTTAATTGAATATTAAAAAAATATATCAAAACTATAAACTTTGTCAAATTTAATTTCATTACAATTTATCTTTTTATAAAGTTATCTTTTATTTATTTATTTATTTTAAATTTCAATTTAAATTCATCCTATTTTTAAGTTTTTAAATTTTATATATCATACTTTTTAATATATACTTTTACGTTTTCCCAATTTTTAAGTTCTTAAATTTTATTTATCGTACTTTTTAATATATACTTTTACATTTTCTAAAATAAAATAGAACCATAAAATGTAATTTCTTTTAAGTTAATTTGTAACTAACATCACTCTCCTCTTGCCTAGCCGACAAATATTGACTTCCGTACATTAAAAAAACACTGATTGATGTGAGAATCCAACTACATTTCCAAAATCTATGTTATCTCTTCGGAATAAGGTTGAAACGAAATAAATATATAAAAGATGCTTATAGCATTTATGTATATCGCGTGGATGTCTTATACCATCATCAAACGAAGGCCTACAAGCACTCTTTCATGATACTCTAGCGTAGCATATTTCATGAAAATTTAAAAAATAACAATTGGTTCATTAAAGTGATGCTATTTTCTTGAATTAATAAAGTCAATTATTATTATAAATTTTGAAAATAAAAACATGTACAAATTTTTATATCTTATACGATCTATGAATATAAAAAAATTGAGAAATCTACTATGTTTGAATAACTATAGATTTAATAAAAAATAAACTGTCGTGAACCCACGCTCGAAAAAAAAAAAAGTTTTCACTGAACATATTCTCGGACAAGACTCCTCTCTCGCCATCTCTTCTCCCCCTTGATTCTATCAGGTTCGAAAATGTCACCATTAGGAGGAGGAAAAAAAAACCTCCTTCGGCCCTACCTGAGTCTCATGCTCCTGCACCACATACACCTATCTCCACCCGACTGAAGAATGCGGCTCGCTCGACTGTTTCCACAAACCAAAGGGTCCTTAGAGCTTTGACCCCACCACATTCGGATACCTAATGAGAATTATGTCACTGAATGTTAGAGGGTTAGGAGGCTCAACCAAACAGAAAAGTCTCCGCCGTTTGTTTTTATCTCTCTCTCCAGATGTGGTACTCTTACAGGAAACTATGACCAGCACTTATCCAGCCCTTTTTGCTTTCTCCAAGTTATGCCCTGGGTGGGAATTTTGTGCTCTCGATTCCTCGGGGCTTTCGGGTGGCATCCTCTCGGGATGGAACCCTTCTGTTCTTCGATGCAAAGCCTATCATACGCTGGCTGGCATTCTTCTAAATGTTTCGATGAGGGGACACCCTATGCCCTTTTCTATATTAAACATCTATGGACCATACTTACATCGGGAAACCTTTTGGAATGTGGTAGCCTCGGGGGGAATCCTCTCTTTACCGAATCTTATCCTTGCTGGGGACCTGAACTTTACTCTGAGCGCTTCTGAAATTTGGGGGGAAAAAGCCTTACCTGATCCTTTGGGTCCCTACCTCACCTCTCTGTTCTCTGCTCATCACCTTGTGGATATTGCTCCTCCATCTGCTGGTCCTACGTGGCGTAATGGGAGGGCGGGTGTGGAGGGTATATCTAAAAGATTGGACCGATTTTTACTCTCTGAATAGCTCATAGGATGTCTTCCTCAGCATCGTGTGTGGGCCCAAAGATGCAGTATATCGGATCATTTTCCTGTTATACTTGAATGGGGTGTCCCTCAGAGTTCTTGTCTTTACCCTTTTAAATTTAATCATACCTGGCTTGGTAATGAGGGTTTTGATTATCTGATTCATCAATCCTGGTTTGCCCTCCCCATGAACTATTCTTTGGATGATATGCACGCTTTCTCTTCCCAGTTGCGCCAGATAAAAGAGAAGGTAAGAGTATGGATAAGGGCAGAGAATCTGAGGCAAAAGGATCGTACTATTCAATTGGAGGAGGATATAAACTCCATTCTCAATTTATCACATTCAGTGATATTAGCCCAGGATTCACAAATCAGATTAAATACTTTAAGAGCAGAATATCAAAATCTATTGGAACATGAAGTGAATTCGGCCAGATTACAAAGTAGGATCACCTGGGCTAAATCCGGGGATGCCAACACCAAATTCTTCCATGTTGTGGCTTCTGCCCGGAAAAACCAGAATGCCATCTGGAGTCTTCAGGACGTAAATGGTGACTGGATATCAGATGACCAGGGCATAAAGGCTCTTGGGGTGAGCCATTTTAAAGATATATTTGCTGACGATGGTTTGACCAATCTCAATGCACAGCTGAAAGTCATCAGACTCTTTCCTTCCTTTATCTCCGGGGAGGAACACTCTGCCTTTACTTGCCCTGTTACCCTTGCTGAAATTGAGGGTGCTTTGAAGACTTTTAAAAAGGACAAAGCCCCTGGTCCTGACCGTTGGACGGTTGAGTTTTATTTATACTTTCTGGATTTGTTGGGACCTTCTTTGGTTAACCTGGTGGAAACCTCTCGTCTCCTTGGAAAGGTTTCGCCGGCTATAAACTCCACCTTTATTGCCCTTATTCCCAAAGTTGAACACCCTATAAACTTCGGAGATTTTCGGCCTATTTCCTTATGCAATCTGTGCTACAACTGATTTCTAAAGTGGCGGCTCTGAGACTCAAGCCCTTTTTGGACTCTTCTATCTCTCCCCAGCAGTTTGGTTTCTTGAAGAACCGCCTTATTCATGCGCCTGTAGCCATTACACAGGAGGTCTTACACTCTATTAAGTTGAGGAAGAAATCGGCTCTCATCCTTAAGCTGGACTTGACTAAGGCATTCGACCGGGTGAATTGGACATTCATCAGGCTGATTCTTATACAGATTGGGGTCCCACTGGTGGGAGTTAACTGGATAATGCGCTGTATCACATCAGCAAATTTTGCCGTCCTCGTTAATGGGACCCCCTCCACTTTCTTTCCTGCTACTAGAGGCATCAGGCAGGGCTGCCCCCTATCCCCGCTCATATTTATACTGATCATTGAAGGACTTAGTCTCCTCATTAAAGATGCTAAACAAAATGGAGTTATCAAGGGTATTAGTCTCCTCATTGAAGATGCTAAACAAAATGGAGTTATCAAGGGTATTAAGATCTCGGCAAATCTCTCTCTCACCCACTTACTCTTTGTGGACGATGTGATTCTTTTCGGGGAAGGCACTTATGAGGACTGGGTTGCTTTTAAGGTTATACTTGAAACATTTTGTGAAGCTTCAGGAATGAAGATCAATATGGATAAGTCCTGCTTCTTACATTATGATATGGATGAGGCCTTGTTGGGGAGAATTTCTGGCATTATGCCATATAGATTTGCACATATTGATCTGGGTTTCACTTACCTGGGTTTCAACCTGAAACCTTCGGGCTATCTCATCAAAGATTGGATTTGGCTCATCACTCGTTTTGAGAATCGCATTAATCATTGGTCCAACCGGCTCTTATCTCTGGGTGGGCGTTTGCTATTGGTTCGCTCTGTTCTCTCCAGCCTGCCGGTTGACTGGTGTTCACTATTCCCTATCCCCTCTTCCATTCTGGATAAGCTCAGGAGACTTATCTTTTCTTTCCTCTGGGGGTCTTCGGCAACGAAAAAAAGATTCCACCTGATTGATTGGCATTTGCTGGCTCGTCCCTTAGCGCAGGGGGGTTGGGTTATCAAAAATCTTCCACTCTTCTGTTTATCACTCAGGATGAAGACTTTCTGGTTCGCTTTGAATCATCCTGGCATCTGGAATATGCTCCTAAGGGCTAAATATATGAAAAATTTGTCATTACATACTTGGTGCAGATATAAAAATTTCAGATACTGGAATGTTTCATTTATTTGGAAAGGCTTTATAAACTCCCTGCACTGGATTGGGAAGGGTTTAATCTGGCAAGTGGGCGATGGATCTGCGATCCGTATTGGGGCGGACCCTATTGTGGGTTTAGGAGGTTCCTATATTCTTACGGTTGAGCTGAGAACTTATCTTGAGGACTATGGGATCTGCACTTTGAACCAGGCAATAAATCACTCAATAGGTCAATGGTTTACTGCTGAGGAGCTTGATTTATGTGAGGTTTGGAGTAACCTTTGGCGATCATATATCAGAGGATTGGAATTTAATCGAATCTGTTTAAATGAGGAGACTGATACGCTGTTGTGGTCCTTCGGCAACTATGTGGGGCCACTAAATGTGGCTCGTGGCTATGATAGTTTGATTATAAATAACTTATATGAGGAACAAAACCGGATATTGGCCTTGCTGTGGAACCTAAAATTACCACTGAAGCTTATCTGTTTCACTTGGCTATTGGTGAAGGACAAAATACTCACCTGGGATAATTTACAATCTAGAGGTTACTGTGGTCCTAGTAGATGTATTTTCTGTGAAAAAGACTATGAAACCTGTGACCATCTGTTCTTACTTTGTCCATTCTCGGTAAAAATATTCACCCACCTCTCGTCCAGTTTGGGCTTCACCTTCTCCCCACATAGCTCTGTGCGGTCTTTTCTATCTCATTGGTTTAACACCTTTGCCATATCTGAGTCTTTTCTTTACACTCCTGTTGCTGTTTTTTGGTACCTGTGGCTCTCCCATAATGCTTGTATATTTGAAGATAAACAACCCTTGGCCACCCTGCTCATCACCAAGATAGAAAGTTTCCTTGCCCTTTACCCTGTGCCAATTTTTACCAAAAAAAGCAGGTAGGTTGGTCCTAAGCCACATCACACCTTTCCTGTAGGATACTTTGATGGTGCAGCTCAATTAAACAAGGGAGGTGCTGGGTTTGTGATCTATATCAGTGAAACCCATTATTTCAGTTTTTCTGTGGGCTGTGGTATGAGCACCAACACACGCGCTGAACTGTTAGCTCTTTGGTCTGTTCTCAGAGTCTGCTACTTGATGGGACTGCCCATACAAATGATCTATGGGGATTCCATGGTGATTATACATTGGGTAAATAGACATTCTGCACTACATGCTCCCACTTTGAAACATTGGTGCGATGAAATATTCACTATGATACAACTTGGCCCACCGGTGTCCTTCAATCATATTTTCCGGGAACATAATATGCTAGCAGATGATCTATCAAAAAGGGCACTAAATTTGGAAGTTGGCACTGGTTTTTTCTCAGAAACATTGGATGGGAAGGTCATTAGAGATGGCCTCTTTACTCTATTTTGATGGCTGTTTTTTATACAGCACTTGATATGATATTGTATTTCCTTCTTGGTTGCCTGATTTGGGGGATATTATGCTAGATGTTATGTTTCCATGATTGTATGTTTGCAGGACACGTCAGACCTTTATGTATAGCTGACCTGAGGCTATCAGGGATGATGAAAAAAGTCTGCAAATATCAGACTTTGTCTTTCTCCTCTTACATAGGCTGACTGTCCTGTTTTCTGCATCCTTTTATATATGCTGTGTTGGGTGGGGGATGGACTGTATTGTCAAATTTCATGTACATTGTCTAAGATGTCTTTTGATTCATATGAATATCAAAGGCTGGAATTTTTTCTTCTGAAAAAAAAGATTTATTAAAAATTAAACCATCGTGACTCTAGGCTTCAATCTCAAGCAAAAAGAAATAGTTCTTTCATTCAACATTTTTCCATCCTTGTTTTTAATATAACCCAATTTTTAACAATGAACTCAATGCCTTCTTTTGAAAGTGAGTTTGCTTATGAAAAAAAAAAATTGTTTATTTGTGTTTGAGTCGAAACCTTGAATAAAAAATAATATGAAATAAGTGGTTTACTTTTTTTGGTATAAACTTTAAAATAAAGATTTATAAATGTATTGGCTTACGTTTAAGTTAATTAAAATGACTGCAAACGGGATCATAGAGTCCCTGCAGCCAGAAGCAAGGACTAATAATATTTATGTAGAGATGAAAATAAATGTAAAAGAGGTTATCATTCAAAGATAGGTTTCTAATATAATCCAATTTTTTATAGGTTTATGATATAACTCAATTTTCAATAATGAATTGAATGCCTTCTTTTGAAAGTGAGTTTGCTTATTAATTAATTTTTTTGTGAATATGAAAAAAAATGTTAAGATGTCATCATTCAATGATAGATTTCTAATTTGACTTTAATTTTTAACAATAAATTGAATGGCTTCTTTTGAAAGTGAGTTTGTTTATGAATTAATCTCTTTGTAGACATGAAAAAAATGTTAAAGATGCCATCATTCAAAAATAGAATTTAGTAGTAGATTGGATGTCTTAGATTTCTCATTTATATAAGAAATAAGCACTGAAGAATCCACAAACACATGGGATTGTATTACACCTTTATATATATCTAATTTCATTAGTAAATTCAAGGCTAAAAGTTCAGGATAAATATTTAAACATCTTCTCAATCTTGCTTTGATTTTTTTGGTTTGTACTTCACTAAGGAAAATTCTACCTCCTACCCCACACATAGTTGGTGGCCATTATTAGTGACATCAAAGTACCCTCATGCTCCCTACTTATCAATTGGCTCATAAATTAAGTATCTATGAATCTATACTTTATGTAATTTTAATGTTTCCAAATATTATTCTTATTTGAGATGAGCATTGAAAATGATGGATATATATGTCCATTGAAAATATGTGCATTCTTAGAAATATTCATTCCGCAAGACATCATCATAGGAAGTGATTTATAATCTTGTAGCTCCTTTTTCCACTATTAATGTTTTAATCTTTCTACAACTATCTTCCTCTACTAGACACCTTTACCACTTGTCATCAAATATGTCTCATCTTAGGCCTTACAATAATATGTGCAAGATATTAGTAGGTGGTTGATAGTTTCTATCTCCATTTTGTATAAACTTCATCAGCTAGGTCCATGTTGATTTTATTTTTGAATGAATTCCCATATTAAAGCTTTATTCATAATGGTCAACTAAATCAACACCCTAATCTTTAAAGGTACCCTTATCTTCCACAAGACCACCATCTTGGATCATCTCCTTGGTATTTGGTTAGAAATATTGTATCTCAATATGGAGGTGTAAACTTCCAATGTTGAATTCTGTCATGTCCCCAATTAAATAATTTCTAAAGAAGACTACTTGCAAATAATGTTTCACCAACCTACTAGTTCCCTAGGTTGAGATGGAGACCTAAATTTTGTAATAAGGGGATATGGGACCCAAAAGGACTTTGGCTTATCATATTCACATTTAAACGGGTCACATAAATGATAAATTCTAAGAAAATAAGGTGGCATGGATTCATGGAGACACTTGGAAGCTTGTGGAGCCTTTGGGTGACTAGATTTCCTGCACACTTGGCATGATCGTCATCCAAATTCGAACACATGGGTAATGTAACGTTATTGGATGGTGATGTGGTGTCAAATATCATATAATGAGCCAGGGAATTCGAATTGGTAAAGGAGAGTAAATCCCACTAGAAGACAATGTGTGACACTTGGAAGGAGATTCCATTCACTCTATGGCAGCAAATGATGGAAGATTCTATGGCAAGTATGATAAATTCAGACCTGATTGATGACATATGAAAAATATGACACGAAAGGACTAAAAATAGCCACCAATAGGTTGAATTTGGGAGTTATAGGCATCCATTCAAATTGGGGAAAGAATTGGAGAATGAAGAGGAAAACAAGTGTCATATGAGTTACTAATCCACTAAGATGAGTTGGAGGAAGCCCATGGAAGGAAATTAGACCTTAAGAGGACTCATGAAGTTAATAAAAGGATGTCATGATGAAGGAGAGGATATTTTGATCATTTTTAAATTGACCTTTGGCGTTTTGGTGAGATTTTTCTTGTCCATTGCATGGTGAGTGTTCACTCTCCTTGCTTGTGAGCCAATTTCAAGGGACTTGGATTCCTTTCCAAGTTGGTTGATGGAGAGTTCATTCATACCTCTCATTGAAGCTTAATGAAGGAGTTTTAGTTTCAGATTGAATTTCCATACAATCGAATTCTCATCTATCTCCCTATTCTCTCATTCCTTCTTCTACATTCCCCCACACTCTCATGTTGATGATGCACTTGTTGGAGTGGTGCCTGCACTTTGCTGAGGATATTTGATTACCAATATTGGGTATATTATATATATATCTATAATATCACATCCATATTCTATGTAAGTCGAAATATCAGAAATACATGTATGAATGTCTTGCATTGCCCATGCTCTTGAATAACTAGTTTTCATGGATTTTGGCTTCAATATTGAAGTAGTTTTATACCATATTTGTATGAGGGATATTCTATGAGTTGGATGATGTCATGATAGAAATATATTATGTGTTACTCTGTAATTTTATATCCCTGTGATCTGTGGGTCGAAATCCAAGAAATCCATATGTGAAATTCTTGCATTCCCATGCCATTGACTCACAAGTTTCCATGACTTTGGATTCAATCTTGAAGGAGTCTTGTATCGGATTTTTATGAGGGATGTTATCTGAGATTAATGATGTTGTGACTGCCATATATGATGTTTTACTCTTTAATTTCATCTCCCTATGATTTGTGGGTCTAAATCCAAGAAATCCATATGTGAAACTCTTGCAATTCCATGCTACCAATTCACTATTTTTCATGTATTTGACTCCCATACTGAATGTGTTGTATACAAGACTTGTATGAGGGGATTTATATGGTGTTTAATAATATTGGGGAAGAAATTATCATGTTTTATATGGTATATATATTTCACATCCTTATTCTGATCCTTTAACTCTACCTTTCATATGTCAAAATCGAGTTGTTATGCAATTTCCTCATAAGCAATTTCACTCAAAGTTATCTAATGAATGTGAAACTCTATAACCAATTTTGCAGAACTCATAACCATGTGTAATGACATTACATTAGGTTTTATATCACTCCCTGTACTATTATTACAAATTTTGGAGGTTCGTAAATGAGTTGGAAAGCCCAATTGGCCTACACCCTTGGGGGATTTCATCACAATTTCCTAGTAATTTTGGCCTTATTGTCATCAACCCCAAACAATGTTGCAGAGGTATAAATTCAGATACAAAGTTTCGATAAACCACCTTAGTATGTTTTAAGTCTCACCATACCATTTCCTTTCAAATTTGGGACTATTTGGTGAAAGTTGGAACCCTCTACAGTCATGACTAGTTAAGCTCAAATTTTACCCAATTTGTACTTTTCTCCAAAATTCCAAAAATGGACATTACAGTGGTATCAGAGCATGGTATTGATACCTATTGAATTTATGGATGATATATATGAATTTAATAAACTCATTAATTCATATTTTGATTATACTACCAAGTAGCTTATGTAAGGGTTCGAATCGATGGCTAGCCAAGTTAGGGGTAAGATGGAAGCAGGGGGTAGTAGTAGTTTCCATCATGGAGAGACACATAAGCAATTTTTTTTTGAAGACTTTGATGATTGTTTGCATGGATTTATACACAATAATGCATATTTGAACTCATTAAAGAACAATTAACAATCCATAAGTATGGACAAGACCAAGGAGTCGCCAAGTTCCGTGAGTGAAGTAGAAAAAGTATTACATCAAGAGGATAAAAATTCACTCCTAAGTGACTTTGAAAAAGATGAGGAAACATCAAATTATAATGAACAAGAGTACCCTGAAACTATTGAATATCATTCCAAGGCACATTATACCGTGGACATGGACCAAAGGGCATCTACTGATGGATGCTTGAACTGTGAAGGAGTACCTATTGATGGGTGCTCACAACTCTATGTTGGTGACATAAATATCATATTTGAAAATGTTTCTGCAATACAAAGTTCTCATAAGAATGAATATGAATAACTTGTGACAGATAATGAAGAACCAATATCAACTTCCCCATCACAACTTGAGCTTCAATATGTTGATCAAATCAAGTAGAAAGAAGAAGAGGAGGTTTTGTCTCATGAACCATAACTTCATTGGAGGTTATTTCAAGAGAAGTGAAAGGTATATCCATGAGGCCCTTATCATACTCCATGACACTCAAGCATTGGTATCAAATTCTTTTTGGAAATTTTCTTCATTGGAGGAGCCATCCTTGCTTGAAGACATGGAGAAGATTCAAAGAGCAATGTGCAACATCAAAGGTAATTTTGGGTCTTTCCTTTTTATAGAAACAATGTGATTGAGCTTAGTGAATGGTTACATGAAGCCTACTTGAAGAATAATGAAGATATTCATAAGCTCAAAATTCAAAATGAGCAACTTCTTGAGAGGTTGCAAGATACTTTTTCTTCCTCCTTTGTTTTATATTGTCATATGGTAGATTGCTTGGAGGATTCTCATGACATGATGGATCATGAGAAACATGAAAAATTGCAGGTTCTTAATGTGTTTTAAGATGATATTGACGAGATCCAATCACTTCTTGTGGTGGAAGAGGAACTTGAGTTGCCTCTTGAAAATGGTTACACACTTTTTGAAGAAGTGCATGATTCCACCACCTTGGAACCAACCCATGAGGAAATTTTTTTATTTTTAAGAGAGGTTCATAATCCTACCCCTATGGATCCTTCACATGATGGAAATTTTGCACTTTCTAATCATTTTGGTGAGTAGGTTCTTTCTCCTACATCCTACACTTCCAAATTTTGCAACATTCATCCTAATGAAGCATGGGTGAAAGGTTTATTTTTTATGGTTCCACATGAAGAGCATGGACTTTCTATCTCTCCTTTTGATGATGACATGACTAGAGCACATTATTATTTACATTTGTAGCATCAACCTTTGTTTCATCATGATGATATACATATTCATGGGTGCATTGATGAGACTTCTTTGATCCACTTGAAGTCTTCATGTTTTCTTTCCTCCTTATTTGGTTCATATTTTGGTGGAGGTTCTTCATTCATTTCTTGGAAGAAAGAACACATGGTTGATTACCTTGATGCACATTATACTTTTTTGGAGTAGCATTATTGGACATGGGATCCTCACCTATGTCATTACGGAATATATGATATAATACTTGATGCTTGTGTGTATGGGCCACAAGATGATCTACTTACGTGGATGTACAAGAACGTTCATGATTCTTTGATGAGGTACCTTCTTGATGTACATTTGTATGATGTTGTTATGTACTTTCATGATCTATATTTTGTACTCATGATGTTTGGAAGGGTGCAATACAAGCAATGGGATCCTAGAATTTCTTGGTTTCATCTCACTTGGAGTAACAGTTCGATTGTTGGTTTGAGAAAGAAAACCAGCCTTCAGTTGTTTGAGTTCATCTTTGTAGAGAAGTGTTCCAATTTACTATGTGGGATACCTTTTGAGAGATGGATTCAATTTTCACATGCTTGGTGTTCATGGAATTTCATCATAGGCATTTCACACCATGCATGTATCAGGATCATATGGGACCCTGGGATCATTTTTGGTCTCATTGGTTTCAATTTGGGGGCAGCAAGGAGCGTTGGAGATTTAGTCACCACTTGAGAAGATGATTGTAATCAGATTAGTCCAACATCAAGCATGGTGGTTCCTCTCTGAAATTTTCTTTAATTGTAAGAAACCCACAGTTTCGTAACTTAATACCGACTTCAAAGAGTTATACCGAAGCAAAAAGGGGTGAAATTTTAGAATTTATAGCCTTCCTTTGACTACTTCCTGAATTTATAACTTGCTAGCATAGATAAGATTTACAACTATAAAAATAATATAGATAGGATATTAAACAAAGTTATTTCCTTTCTCTCCATGCTAGATATCTGAAATGTACAAAATAATGGGAAAATTTGGTTTCCAAAACTTTCGAGAGCGCATATGGATTTCTTTTGTATGAAGGTTGCTACTGGAAGTTTTGAAGCAAAATCTTGCAGCACTTTTTCCTGTAATTACATAACTGACTTTTGCAGTCTGGTTCTTGTAGCACCAACAACTTGTCTTCAAAATATGAAACCACTTGCTGTAGGAATAAAATTTCTTTCAAAATTCCAATGCTTTGCTAGATGACCTCTGATAAAATTTTTTGCATTAATTGATGGAGGTTCCTGTAACTACAATAAGATCAAACTACATTCAGTTAGTTGTAATAATATTGATTAATGATTTGTCAAATGTAAGAAGATAAATTTGATTTTTCATTGGTTACCTAATGCATGAGTTGATCAAACTTTATTCGTAAGGACGCATAAGGTAGGTATAGGTAAAATGAAAATAATACACAAGAACACATGATCTAGAATAGAGATAAAGAAAACCGAGATACATAATGTTATTTGTAGAGTATTATTCTAAGAAATATTTACATACTATTTTATGTTAAACTTGTTGCATTGCTCTGCAAGGATACTAATATTATCACTTACTTGATTCCTATGCTTTTCATGTATCCATTTCACCTTTAATACCTTGTTTTGTCTGTAAGCTTCTTATTCTACTTATGGAATTTCTACTTTTGCTTGAACATATTCTAAGATATATCACACAACTTATTGTGTTTGGAAATTAGTTTGTCTATCTTTTTTCTGGTCTTTTCACCATCATTCTTCAATGCATTTAACATTAGAGGAAATTTGGGGTCTAAAATGGGCCTTATAAGAAAATGTGCCAAAATAAGTTTTTGTGAGTTGGAATTCAAGAACCAATAGAATTTCAATAAAATAAGTCAACCATAATGGTTGAATTGACATATTTGTCATTAAAAAAAACTACTTTTTTTGTTCGTATTTTCGACATATCTCGTTGTGTTTTTACTTAAATTTCGATCGGGAGAGCTCGTTGGATGTGGAATTTGATTCCACATCCAACGAGTACCCACACAGCATACTTTTGATTCCACATCATCATCATGCTTTTTCAGGTATTTCTTGTTTTTGGGGTAGCGGGGTCCGTCAAAAGTATGCAGTGTGGGTACTCGTTGGATGCAGAATCAAATGACGCATCCAACGAGCTCTCCCGATCGAAATTTGAGTAAACACACAGGGAGATATGTCGAAAATACGAACACAAAAAGTAGTTTTTTTCTTTCTTCCTCCAAAATTAATCAATATTATTTTATTATTTCAACTATTATTTTATTATTTTAACTATTATTTTATTATTTTCCTTAGGAGACCCATTTTAGACCCCAAAATTCTTCTAATGATGAATATTGAATCCATGGATGCTTTTAATTGCTTATACATTATTGGACAGAAAAAGATATTTCTATTAATATAAATCAGAGATTACATGAATAACAACCTCTGTTGGCACGTCTGTGAACTGGAGAAACTAAGTCCTCCACCTGAGCCTCCACCACCTCATTCCTCCATCTCTCGATAGAAATCTCACAAGCAAAGGAAAGCTTGGGAAGAACACCAAGTGCTCCAAGGGACAAAGGGATGTAGACTCAAGTATAAGCAAGCTACGACAACAATGGACTTGTTGGCAGCCAGCAACAACCTCTTCATTTTATCAAGAAATGAAGAGAGATCAGCTCTCCATGTGATTTATCAATTCAAAATTATGAAAGAGCACCTTTAGAATCATTGATTCTGAAGGTACTCTCAATCAAAGGAAGATGATTTAATGATTCTGGAGCTGAAAGAAACTTGCTCATTAACTTGGCCTTTAAACAACTGTCAGATAAGTTTTATAAATTTTTCATTAATTTATTTCATCAAAATAAATTTATGTGACTTTAAGGATTGATGCCAAGTAAAAATTAATAAAACACATTTTATGTTAAGAAGGGTATTATTAGTCCTAATACTAAGAGTAACTTTCAAAAAATAATACCATATGTAATACCATACTATGAACTTTGTAAATATGAGCAAATGTTGTTCACATAGGGAAGTTTTATTTTGTTTCATCATTCAAATATCCTATATAACGTTAGAAATGTGTCGATAGGATGTTTGAAGGGCTTAAACCTTAGTCTTGTACATACATAGCATAAATATATGGCTTAGATATTAATCTAGTTATTCTATCAAAAGCATTGTTAATTTGGGAGTGCGATTTTATCACCTTACGTAACACGATGATTATTTGGATTAGCTGGCCATACAAGAAGCCATTTGTCAGATCGATAAACGGTTATCATTTGGATTAATGAGCTGGTATGAAAACGTGGCCTTCACCCCTTGATAGAATCGGCAGTTGTATGCATATGGAAACGTCATGTTGACAGTGTTAAATGCTGATGGTCATTTCAATTTTCGTCGTTGTACCTATTAATTATGAACCACTGTCAATAATCAATGGTCGAAATGATGATTCTATCAGTCACCGTATCTCTGGTTCGCCAAGTTAAGTGGTTATCACTAACAGTCATGGTCAAAGGTAGATAAAATGGCATAAATCATGGTATAGTGTGAAGTTGTAACATTTATCACTGCTTAAAATCCCGCTAAAATGGCAGGTTCAGAGATTAGATCTCCGATTAGATTTGAAGCATGTGATGGTTATCCATCATGTCGTGTGTATGGATACCTATTCCCTCTGTTTTCACTTCCCCATTCATTTCGAGTCGAAGCCCAGAAAGTGCTGGAGAAACCATGTCTCCTCTGAA
>LPNX010601864.1:47587-64916 GCA_001517045.1 Pseudotsuga menziesii | reverse complement strand
TCTCTTTATGTGAGGTTATTTTACATTTTTATTTAATCTTTGTTGTTTGAAAGAGGTTTTAGCCCATATTCACAACTATGTGTTGGGTTTGAAATATAAGCAAGCAGCCTTCTTTTTATGGAGTAGAAAAGGTGCCTTATTCTCATTTCAAAAATATTATTTCCTATATTTTTGGATTTCCCATGTTATAAAGAAGTATGTGGACATGCAAAAATAGTAATGTATGCCCATGTAATTTCCATTGTAATGGATAATTTTACTTTTGGTTTAACTCTTAACTAGAGTTAAGTTGTGACTTTCATCTATGCATCTTTCATAACTATGAAGACATTTTTGTTCAAAGGAAACACAAATCTGTAACAGTTGTCATATTTGATTCTCCAAGGGAACGTGGCTCTTCATATGGGAACACTAGTATGATAATACCATGTCCTTAATGAATCGTTGCTATTGCATTTATATATAAACCTTATAAAAAAACTTGTTATATTTTGTGAATCCCTTATTTGGAAGTAGTCATCACCATTATTAGACAAGAAAGGAACTTATAAGTTCATACGATCTTCCAATTCTTATGGTAATATGTGTGTCATGTCATTCTCGTAATTTTTACAAAAATTTGCATTATGAAAATTTAAAATGTGATCTATTCTATTTATATAAGCCCTATGTTTCACAGTATGATAGTTGCTTTGTGAGGAGGCTCATATACTAATTTCTTTAATGATGGAACCAAAATGTAGGGTAAAAACTAGAAATTGATGTTTAATTGAGACACATTTATGTTGAATTGGGAGGTCAAAAAAACATTTTCCTGGTTTGCTACATGGGATTAGTTTTTATTGTTGTATAATACAAAGTGTAGAGAAATGATGCTTAAATCCTTGGTTGGTAGTGGATATACTCCTTTTTATGTCTTGACACTAATGGAGTAGAACAAGTTGGAGAAAATGTCGGTCCTTAAAATTACGAAATTAATCTTATGTAAGTGGAGCATATATGTATGTCTATCCTTGTTTGCAATGATGATATTTACTTCTATGTAGAAGCCGTGATATCAACCCATACAAAGACAATCACAATAGTATGGAGTTTCTTTTCATTTTGGAAGCTATATCTTTCACTTTAAAAAGGTGTTGCACTAGCCATAAAATTACAGTGAGACTTCTATTTAGTTATGGGCATGATTCCCCATATTAACAGTCATCTATAGTAAGCGAGCTAACCTTATAGAGCTACAATAGTCTCTTTTCAGTAGTAAATAAACTATATGCTACAACAATGAGGATGATCATGTAGCAGCCTTAGAACATACTTTTTTTACATTCTCAAATTCCAACATCACTATTATGAAAACTGCATTGCAGTAAAGTAACTTATATACTAAAAAATTAACAAGTACATATTTAGGTAAAACATTAAATGAAATACTAAACCCTAAAACCTCAAAAAATAATAATATGATGGATAAAATTGAAATAAAACTCTAACACTGCTCATACCCAACAATTTATTCAATATTTTCATCAATTTGTTAAAAAACAATAATACCTATATATTTTTAGAACCAGGTGTACTCTACTTGAAAACTTCTTTATTATAAATAGTTTCACTATATATCTTTAGAAACGGGTGTACTCTACTTGAAAACTTCTTTATTACAAATAGTTCAACCGGTGGGCCATGATTTGGATTTGACAATTATAAATTATTGCACAGGAGAGATGCATTCTACAACCCAATAGGGAAGAGATGTGTAATTTCTTTGGTACTCATAAATTTATATTATTTAGAATTGCATATATATATAAAATATATAAATTAGATAAACTAAAACCATAAAAATTAGATAACACACTTCCACTCTAAAAGAGATTTGGACTTTAAGAAACTTGATCTCTATGCTAGTTGTATTACAAATAGTAGATTATGATTTATGCTAGTAGTATTACAAATAGTAGATTATGATCTGACAATTGTAAATTATATTATAAATTTAAAAATAAATAAAGTGTATATTACATTGGATATTTATGAAGGGAGTAAACTTTCTACCCGACCATTTGCACCGATCGGACGACCAGCAAGATGTGAAAGCTCACGCGAGCCAAGTCGTCCGATCGATGCAAATGGTCGGGTAGAAAGTTTACTCCTTTATGAAGTGTAGTGTCTTGACAAATATGGTTATAATTTTTAATTTTTCCAATGAGAAGAAAGCTGACGCTGGAGACATCATGTTATTGTTATGATACATTTGACATTTATGCATTCTTATGATTTATAATGATACATTTGACATTTATGAATTGTAATGATTGATTGGACATTTATGATGTATATTAAAAGGGAAAGGGGTTTTGCCCCAATACAGTTTTTGTATTGTAATGGACAATAAATCAAGAGCTACTATCATGATGTTGACAACTACTAGAGACCGTATCCAATAAACACCTAACTACTAGAGACCGTATCCAATAAACACCTACCCACTTAACGTGTGATTTTCTTCCCAAAAAACTTTAAGAAAAACAAAGCATTTGTGGATTTCCATTTTTTTTTTAATTTGCTTTATGAGAGACTTGGGAGACTTTATAATATTGTTATTAAAAAACAACACTTTTTGGCATAACAATTTCATAATACCAGCACTTTTTTCGCATAACAATTTCATAATACCGGCACTTTTGGTATAACAACGTTTTAGCAATGAAAGGTTATAATTTCAATCATGAACCATAATACCAGCACTTTTTTGGCATAACAATTTCATAATACCAACACTTTTTTGGCATAACAATTTCATAATACCAGCACTTTTGGTATAACAACTTTTTAGCAATGAAAGGTTGTAATTTCAACCATGTTCATGATTAATATAGATTTCCTTATTTTATCGCTTACACTGGCCAGCAGTAAAAATGAGTTTTTTTTATCATTGATCCAGGTTTTGATCTTAAAAACTAATAACGCAAAAGACCAATTAACCTATAGACCCTTTTCATTATTATGAAATTAAGGTGTCTTTGAGATCTAAAACTGAGAATCCATCCATTTTCCATGCCTGTCTTTGTCCATCCTTAATAGTCTCTAATGTTTGCAGTCTTTGTGATTTCAAAGTTTCCACAAACAACCAACTATACAAAAAAGCCAACAGAATTTCATATTTAGCAAAAATGAGATGAACAAGGCTTGTACGTCCAGAACTGGCAGCTGAACACACCTCTCCATGAAGCTCCTTTCCTTGTAACGTTTGAGGACAGTGGAGGAACTCCTCCTCTTGTTCCCACCATTGTATAATAGCTGAATGGTCCCACTATTGATCTGCATTGCACAAAGTTGCATAAAAAACCATGAAAATCTGAGCTGGAAAACAATTATTCTAACCAAAACAACAAGGATCAAAATATCTTGGACACTTCCAATGTAACTAGCTGCAAAAATAGAAAATCATGAAAAAATTGTTTGAATTGTGTGGAGGTATTGGTTCAACGGTGAGGACAACAGAGTATTAAGAATTCTATATTTGGAATAGCCTTATTCCACTGGAATTGGCATGAGTTTAAAAGGGATAAGGGTCATTAGAAGCACTTAATAAAACAGCTGGAATCAAGTACAATAACAGGAAAACATACACATTTCCACTGCTGCTGGTAATTCTGAAGAGGGACCATGGAATAGAATTATCTCCAACTTTGACAGAGCGACCAACAATCTTGCCAAGTACCTGCCAACCATTGGGGTTATGGGTCTCCAAGGAGAATCTGCCACCATGGCTGTCTGGTTTTTCTGCCATGTAGAAGGATCCCACCTCATCTCCTCCGGGCACATAGTATAGTTTGCCATGCATATTCTTCCTCTGCCATTGAGAACCATCAAAAGAGTAGTCTATCATGCCTTTGCAGAAGAAGCCCACCACCATTAAACTATCGGAGGCAGGCACTGCAATGGTAGCAGGAGTCGAGGGAGGTACCATGTCCTGGGTGTAAAACCAGAAGTCTGCTTCAAAGGGAACTGCGACTCTGGAATTTTCTGAGCAGTACTTGTTTTTGTTTATTGGAGGGGGTCCGCCCTTGGTGTTCAGACGCTGAATGTAGGACACCCGATATGCAATCCCAACGTTTTTATGGAAGCTGGCCTCTGCCAAAACTTGTTTAATGCTTGCAGAATCTGAGCCAAACTTTGACGCTATCTCCATTCCTGAATCCGGACACAAACAGAATTATGAATACTAGAATCCATGAAAGGAAAACATCTATAATGAATTTAGACATTTTATACCCTGAACTTCAAAAGAGCAATCTGGAACCACGATAATGTCTTATGATCTTAGACAGCTGAAACAAATTCCAATTAAAAACAGAGCAATGAATTGTTTTGTGATATACAGAATGTGTACACAAAAACTTGATGCAGCAGAAGCGTGTAAAAATCTGATAAGCGCAAAAACCATTTTCAGAAATGAACAGAAAATGATAGAGCAAGAAAAATGGTAAGACACTGATGCAAGGCAAAAAGTCTGAATTGGAAAAATGAGCACGCTGCAAGAGTTTAACTAAAAAAAGTAGATTGAAACCATAAATGGAGTGTGCTGCATGCTGGATTCAATACGAGATGAGAACTTTCAAATGGTCTGCATTATATCACACAGATCTTCAAATGAAAATCACTGTTTTGAATAGTATTTTATCATAACAAAGAAAGCAAACCGCCATTGGGGCACAGTTGATGGTGAGATTGACAGAGTAACAAAGAAAGCAAACCGCGATTGGGGCACAGTTGATCGTGAGATTCACAGAGTTTTCAAGTGTTCAACCAGGATTTCATTCTTGCTGTGGTCTTCCCCACCCAAATATCATGAGTTTCAGAGGGATAAGATTTTAGTGGAATAGTTACCCCTCCGAACTCACACCTATGCCAAAAGAGGTCCACTATATCACGGGAGAAAGGAAGAGATTGAAGGAAACTAAGAATTTGTTCTCTGAAAATATAAGGGCCATTCAATAGTTTGATATGTGTTTAAGTCCCAGGAAAAGATCTCTTACCCCTCAAACCTGGCATAGGATCCAATCAATGAGAGAGAAAGGCAGAAACAAGGGAACTAAGAATCCAAACTCTGGATATATAACGTTTCTAGAAGACATTGATTTGTGATGAATTTCCAAGAGGAGGTCTGTTACCCCTAAGACCTGACACCTATGCCAAAGAAGGTCCATTAGTAAGAGATCGAAAATCTGCCTCAATAACAAGAAATGGAATAGGTACCGATGCTTTTCGGATACTCTCAATCTGCTAGAAAATAAACCAGTTAATTAGACTGTGAATTCGATAGTATGCTTTAATAATAAAATTCGAATTTGTTTCAGGTTTAGTAAATAGCTTTTGTGTTAATGATCAACGAGCTGATAGCTAATAATGTCCATTGGATGTAGCTTAGAGCTGATAGCTGATAATGTCCATTGGAACAGCTTAGGTGATTGAGAGGATTGATGGTTACACTTTCCACTCAGGTTTAATTCTCAAAGTAACATAATGCTTCAATAACAGATGTTCTCTGAAATAAAAATGATAAACCAGATTTAGAAAATAAAAACGACCAGAATCTATATGGACTTTCTTTATCATACCTCAACCTGTTAAACGCAGGCAAAGGCAGGCAAGAAGTTTTCAGAACCTATTGCTTTCGATCACAACATAGCCAAACTGAATAAAATTCCCTGCCACAATGCTGATGGGTGTTCCTGACTCTGCAGTATCAGCATCATCGTTTCTGAGATACCACGTCCCAACCAACATGGGATTGGCTGGAGCGTACTCCAAAGAGTAATTGCCAAGAGAAATCTTGGAATCCGAGATGTTAACCAGCATCGCACTGGCTGAGACCGGTACCCATGTTCTGTTATTACACTTGTACACATATTTCCCTTGGTATGTCCTGCTTTTCATCTTCAGGCTGGGAATCCGATTCAATGAAGCAACAGCCAACTTACCCATCAGTCAAATTCAGTAGAGAAGCCAAATAACAGAAAGCACAAACATGAAAACCAATACTAGATCAAATTTTCAAAACCCAAATTAGGATCACCATGAAGAGCAATTAAACTCTCGTCAGGAACGCAGAGTATACAGTTGCCAATATGATTCAAAGCACACTGAGACCATACGAGGGTTAACAACATACCTATTGCCCTGGGGTGGCTCCAAGGTTGTTGCCATTCCATGGCAGATGTTGATGCTTAGCAGGACAAGGCAGAACAGAGCTACACATTTCGTTTTCAGCAGAGTGCCCATTCTTCCAATTCAGTCAAAAGTTAAAACCTCTAGTGAAACACTGTAGAGGGCTTGAACTCCTATGGGCAATGGGCGTTTATATAGGGAGAAAGGAGAGAAAGGTAGGGAACGAAGCTTTGACTGCATTTCGGAGGGGTAACGGCCCACGGGTTGTCCTGTTTGTCACTGCCACGTTGGCAGGGCAGGCATTTGTCCGTTCTGTGTTCACACGGAGTCATAAACAGGATGTTCAATTTTGAATAGTATGGAGGAATTAAAATTGACGCCCGTATGGACGTATTTGGCCATTTTTCCCGTAAAATACACCCGGAATTGAAATTACCACGTCAACCGAGAAGCTTAATTTTTTTTCCGACCATCAATTTGACTGGCAGAGCAAAAACTTGGCCGCAGGGTTGGAATTTCAAATGAGGGACACCCGGCAATCCGGTAACAATCAAAATCTGAAACGTTTTCTGTATTCCAAGTCAGATTTTGACGGTCTCGTTAAAATCTTGGGTGTATTTGATGAGTAAATTGACCCATGACTAGCATTTACCTTTCAAATTCCATCGCTGCTGGGCCGTATCTAGTTTTTGTATTTTACATATATATATATATATATTAAGTGTTGTTAGACGTAGAATTATAGGTTATGAATTGAAAGCGGCCGGACTAAGGGTAGTGGTTGGGGCGAAAGCTAAAGATAGAGCTCCAGAGTCTTAATGACTGTCAGCTCATGGATTCCATCCATGATGCCATGGAGCTTAGGCACCTGCACCCTCCCGGCAATGTACTTTGCACGCGTTGACCGATTGGACGTTGAAATATTTAATGAAAACTTGGTGGTGTGTTTCTCAACCCGTTATCTCCTTAACTGCACCCGTAAGGCAGCATATTCTAGATAAAACTTTTTTAGATTATTAATAATCTAGATAAAGTTTTTTTTACCACTCTTTTTAAATAAGTCAAAAAAATGTTATAATTTAAATTAAGTAATGTTTTGGATTGAATTTTTTAAATGATAAAATCTATCATAATTTAGTTTTATAGGTAACCGCTATAGTTATCAATATTATTAATTAATATCCACAATAATGTATTAATTTATAATTTATAATTTTTATTAAAAATAAATAAATCATATGATTTGTTGATAGTGTATAAGTTAGTTTGAGTGGACCTTAATTAACCATCATGATAATTATTATAATTTATTCATTAAAAATTTCCAAATCAATTTTAAGAAGATTTATTTATTTATTAACTATTATTATTATTTTAAATAAATGTTCTTATTACATTGATTCAAATTATATACCATATTATATATGCTCTTTAACTATCGTAACATTATTTTGTTATAACTATTCTAATATTATTTTTTCTACATATATATATGTATTATATGTTGGAAGTGATCTTCAAAATAGTTTTGTAAATTGAAAATTAACATTGTTACATAATTTTGATATAAAATGAGTTTATAAGTGGATAATTATAATAATTTCTTTTTTTAAAGATGTATTGTTTTCTTATTATAATTTTTGTAAAATTTAAATTAAATAGAATTTTGAAGACAAAGTTTCATAGTCAAAATTTTCACCAATAATATGAACTATATCTTTTAAAATAAATCTTTACTACTTATTAACTTAATTTAAAAATATATATCCCAAAAAATATTGTATTTAAATAAACAATGATGAATGTTTATTAATTACTGAATAAGTCAATAAAGAAAGAGTTTTAGATTATTTTAAAAATTTTGATAATAAATATTATCTTAATTTTTTTATTATTTTAAAATAATTTAAATTGTAGATTTGTTTTTAAATAATCATGAAATAAAAATAAATTTTGTTTATTTAAAAAGAAATAATAAATTTTAACCATTTTAAAATAATTTACATTATTAAAAAATTAAAAAATAATTAATTAAAAAATAACTTTATTAATAAATTCAATTTTCTAAATTACATTTATAAAACTAAAAAAAATTAAGTAAAACATCAATATACAAACCTCGTAGCTTTCGTAAATGTGATTTTTTAATTATTTTTTAAGTATATCGAGGTAATTGAATTAAGAGAAGGCAGACGTAAGCCAATGGTCGTCCTGTCAACGCTTGAAAAGTACGTCGCCGAGAAGGTTAAGGTGCCTGATCTCCATGGTATCATGGATGGATCATTCGAGACCCATGAGCTAACAAAGTCATTAAGACTTTGCAGCTCTATCGTTCTGTAGAGTCTTAATGACTGTCAACTCATGGATGCCATCCATGATGCCATGGAGCTTGGGCACTTGCACCCTCCCGGCAATGTACTTTGCATGCGTTGACTGAGTGGAGGTTGAAATATTCAAGTGCACACGTAAGGCAACATATTCTAGATAAAGCATTTTTAGATTATTATTTTAAATTTTTAATAATCTAGGTAAAGTTTTTTTAACCGCTCTTTTTAAATAAGTCAAAAAAAGGTTATAATTTAAATTAAGTAACTGTTTTGGATTGAATTTTTTAAATGATAAAATCTATCATAATTTAGTTTTATAGGTAATGGCTATAATTATCAATATTATTAATTAATATCCAGAATAATGTATTAATTTATAAATTATTATTTTTATTAAAAAACGAATAAATCATTTGATATGATTTGTTGATGGTGTATAAGTTGGTTTAAGCTGACCTTAATTAACCATCATGATAATCATTATAATTTATTAGTAAAAATTTCCAAATCAATTTTAAGGAGATTTATTTATTTATTAACTATTATTATTATTTTAAAGAAAGAGTTTTAGATTATTTTAAAAATTTTGATCATAAATATTATTTTAATTTTTTTATTATTTTAAAATAATTTAAATTGTAGATTTGTTTTTAAATAATCATGAAATAAAAATAAATTTTAACCATTTAAAAATAATTTACATTATTAAAAAATTAAAAAATAATTAATTAAAAAATAACTTTATTAATAAATTTAATTTTCTAAATTACATTTATAAAACTAAAAAAATTAAGTAAAACATCACTATACAAACCTCGTAGCTTTCATAAATGTGATTTTTTAATTATTTTTTAAGTACATCCAGGTAATTGAATTAACAGGAGGCTGCATTCCTCGACGTAAGTCAATGGTCATCCTGTCAACGCCTGAAAAGTACGTCACCGAGAAGGTTAAGGTGTCAGATCTCCATGGTATCATGGATGGATCATTGGAGACCCATGAGCTGACAGAGTCATTAAGACTCTGTAGCTCTATCGTTAGCTCTCGCCAGTGGTTGGGGCCAAGGCTTGCCGCCTATTAAGTGTTGTCAGACGTAGAATTATAGGTTATGAATTGAAAGCAGCCGGACTAAGGGTAGTGGTTGGGGCCAAGGGTGACAGCCTATTAAGTGTTGTTAGATGTAGAATTATAGGTTATGAATTGAAAGCAGCCAGACTAAGGGTAGTGGTTGGGGCCAAGGCTGGCAACCTGGTTGGACTCAGTCACTTCAAAATTCCAATTAATGCATTATGCAGCATTGAAGTTCCGCACTTGGAGTAGTTGATCAGTCACTCAGACAGTAGGACGGTTAATGACATTGACAATTTGGCATCGTTGTAGGCTTGCAGCCTGGCTCGGCTCCATAACCATTCAAAATTTCGATTATTCGTCATATGCCTTAAAGTAGATGAATTATTTTCACTTTGGTATCCAACCCTAATATGGATTTAGATACTCTTCGAATTTCAAAATGAAATGTAGGAAGATATAATGTGACCTATTCATGGGGATCAATACAAAATGCAGCATTAAAAGGGAAATATATTAGTTATTGGTTTTTTACTAAAAAAAAAGGGCCACTATCAAAACACAGAAAGGTTGGTTTGCGGTTTGGTCGGATGCATAATTATATTCAGACCTGTGTGAAACAGTTTTGCTCTTAAAAAAAAGGCCATTGTCAAAACAAAGAAAGGTTGGTTTGCGGTTTGGTCAGATGCATAATTATATTCAGACCTGTGTGAAACAATTTTGCTCGTGTATTTAGGCTAACTTGCCTGCAAATCTAGACACTAGTTCTCATTCCACATTTTTCAAGTTACGGCTTCCTCAAGTCATGAGTGTGTTACACTTTGAGTTGGGTTCGAAACCCTGGAGCCTTGAGGCTGGGTCTTTTCTTGAGGTTGTGAGTTCAAATTCCAGAGTATGGTTAGTGTGTCACGTAAGACCTATGGGAGTGGAGCTTTCCAATCTTTTGGACCTGTTTCTGGAGCAACCCTTTTTATGGGATGGAGCCCTAAATTGAGGAGTAGTTTTAAATCATCTGCTATACCCAGGAGGTAAAATTCTTTTTCACTTTTTAGTGGTGGTGGAAGTAATCCTTTCCCATCAATCGGAATGTCGGCAAGGGACAACCCTTTCCAAGCACAATGGAGTACCATGGAAGGGGTCTTCCCTTCACAAGGAATGGCAGGGCTTCGTGCCTCCCAATCTTTTGGAAATCCAGTTGGAACTTGGAAGGATGAAGCCTAGAGGTGTAAGATCCTGGAACTTGGAAGTTAGAAGGATGGAGCCTAGATGCTAGACAGGCTAGTTTAAGGGTGCATCACAACATAAGACAGAAAAATCCATGTGCCTGCCACCCAACATTCATTAGCAATTTAGCTAGAGCCTAGCTGCCGAACTTGGAAAGGTTAGTACTCTGAATCCTGATTAGTGATGATAAAAATAGTTATGTGCAACCAACCTGATCATGAATAGAAATGAAGCACTCATCAATTTTTTTTAAATTCTTCTAATAAAACACCCACCCAATTGGTTATTCGTAATTAGAGCATATGAATCTTCAGTTTTGCAGATAGGTGGAGACTTGACTTGAGACAGTCTATGAATTAAAAAGGACTGAAAAACCAAAGGACTAAAAAAACCTCTAATCTGTTTCACATTAATGCAGTCCTATGAGGCTACCATAGAATTACTTATCTTCTTCCCCTTCCCAACCTTACTCCTTTGGAATTTTCCAAACCCAAGAGCGAGGCCTCTTATAATTTCTATCTGGATGACTCTCCAGTGCACTGTCTTGGTTTTAGGTGATATCGAGGTTGGTCCAACAATTTGAAAGCCTTCATAGATAAAGATGGTTATGATTCCTTCACACCCTCAGTGTAATAAAAAGCTTTAGTGTTTTCTAAAACCCTCCCGTCTTTAATCTTTCCTATAGAAGTTTTCATTTCATAAATGTAGCAGCTAATCCATCAAGTTTTTAATCTTTCCTACAGAAGATTCCATTTTTTTAATCTTTCCTATAGAAGATTCCATTTCAGAGATGTTGGGGCTAATCTCCATCAAGATTTTAGGGCCATACTTCCCTTCAAATAATGGAACATATTTATATATTCCAAAATTTATCTATTTCGACTTATCTATAGACTTACAGTGCATTTCAGAATTCAAAGAGGATGTAAGATAGCTTTTACACTTACCCCAGAATTCAGGGAGGTTTACTTTTTCCTTATTCCTTATTTCTTCTTGCCAAATAGTTGAATTTACTCTTATAAATGGGATTTTTGCATGTATCTCAACCTTAATGCTTTACATTTTTGGATTTGGATAGGCTTCCAAGGCAAAAGTAAATTAAAATTTTAAATTTATATGTTTTCCTAGCTTCTACTTTCTTCTCTTCTTCAAAGGTATTGAGTGGCTCCCTGTATTGTTAATTGTATGAGATCTTGAAATAGACATTGGAAGATAGTGAAAATTGATCTATTCTATATATTTTATTTCTTCTTAGGTTCTTAGAACTAAGTGTGCATATTATAGTATTAGATGTTTTTTTTTATAATCAAAGTTATGGGAAAAAAAAGTATTCTTACAGTTTTAGTTCATTGTTTTTATGGCTGTTTTTTTATCAATTTAAATTAATTACATTATAACAACTTAGTTTTCTTTCTATAATGTTGGTTTATGGAAATTAGTTATAGCATCTTTCGCAACAGTTCTCATTTATTGGTGTAATAAATTATTCATAAATTTTAACATTCAAATATTATGCTTCCCTATAATAAATAACACTATTTTATGGAGAACTTGAAGGTCTCAAACACTTTTTTACTCTATACAATCTTTATCGTATTAAAGATTTTGCTACTTTATAGCCTACAAATATATCAATTGAATGAAAAGTTTATAGCCTACTTTATAGCTTCAGTCTATCTCTGAGAATGAAAAGTTTCTGGCATGCACTTAATAGCAGTGGCATATGGCATCAACTCATCGCTGTTAAATACATGAAAAATATGCCTCTGCATACTTGGTTTAGGGAAAAAAGATTCAAAGTTTGGAATGTCTCGATAACTTGGAGAGGCTTTCTCTCTACTTTACCGTGGATTGGAAAAGGACTTCTTTGGAATGTTGGTGATGGCTCTGCCATTCGTCTGGGCACGGATCCTGTTGTTGGGTTGGGCTCTTCTTTTATTCTACCGAGAGATTTGAGAGTTTATTTGGAAGACTACGGGATTGTTTCCCTAGCTCAAGCAAGAAATCACACCTCCTCTGCTACAGGCTATTGGTTCATGGCAGATGAGCTAGATCTCGGAGGGGAATGGAAAATTCTTTGGGATAATTTTATCAGGGGGATGGAATTTAGCAGAATCCGTCTTATTGATCAATGTGACTCTCTTCTCTGGTCACAAAATAATTATGTGGCCCCGTTAACTGCTGAAAAAGGATATAATTGTATTCTCTCTGTCAGTTGTTCAGATTTTCATGAACCAGTTATGGCTTTCCTGTGGAATCAAAACATTCCGCTGAAAATAGCTTGTTTTACTTGGCTCATGGCTAGAGGCAGTATTTTAACATGGGATCAGCTTCAGAGTAGAGGGTTTCATGGCCCGAGTAGATGTGTTCTGTGTGAAAGGAATGAAGAGGATAATTACCATCTATTTTTGGCTTGCCCATTCTATGTTCATATCTTAGCATACTTCGAGGCTAAGTTTGGGCTCTCCTTGCATTCCTTTAGTTCTGTCTTGTCCTTTCTGTCTCAGTGGTTTAGTTCCCTTGCGTGTACAACTTCCTTTAGATACCTGCCACTCTTTATATTCTGGGGTTTATGGCTTCTTCGAAATAGCTATCTATTTGAAAACAGGAAACCTGCTTTCTCTTCTCTTATATCCAGGGTTGAAGGTTTATTAAATTCCTACCCACCTCCAATGAGAATTAAAAAAATTCGAAATATTGGTTGTAAACCTTTGAAGGTCTATCCTTGTGCATTTTTCGATGGGGCTGCTGCGAAGAATATAGGTGGCTCAGGTTTCGTAATCTATCTAAATGATTCTCATTACTTTAGCTTCTCTATGGGAGTTGGTTGCAGTACTAACACTAGAGCAGACTTATTGGCTCTCTGGGCAGTCCTTAGGGTGAGCTCGATGATGGGTCTTCCCATGCATTTGATCTATGGCGAATCTATGGTTATTATATCTTGGATAAATAGACTCTCTGCACTTAATGTTCCTACACTGATGCACTGGTGTAATGATATTAGAATTATGATTCAAATGGCCCCTCCGGTGATTTTCAAACACATATTTCGTGAGCATAACTCGCTAGCAGATGGTCTCTCTAAACAGGCCCTGAATTTGGATATGGGATATGGAAATTTCTCTGAAACTTTGGATGGAATGGTCATAAATCATGGCCAATTGGTTCTTTTTTAGTGTTGCTGAGCCATATGTTTTTCATCTTTTGACTGTTAGCATTTGATTGATCAACTTAGTCTGTTTCTATATGAGACCATTCAGTCAGTAGGTCTTGCTCTGGAATGTCTGTTTGACGACCATCTTCGATCTTACTCAACATATTCTGATATGATTTATCAGGGATGATGAGAAAAGTCTGCTATGATCAGACTTTTTTTTCTTTATTCTGGATGGCAGTTGTCTGCATATTTACATCTTATGTCTATGTGATATGTTTTATCTCACAGCATCATAAAGATGGTTACTGTAATTGATGTCTTTTGATTCCTATGAATAAAAAAGACTGGTATTTTTTCCTCTGAAAAAAAAAATATCAATTGAATATGAGCTTTTCAATCTTAGTTTCCATAAATATAAAGTTCTTTCTCGCAAACTTGAATAGGTTTATATACTCAAGGATGTTGTGGTACGAGCTTGAAAACCTATTAATTTTGTGTATCTAATATTTTCCTCCATAGATACTTTAGCACCATTCCTTTGAGAGGAGGAGTATCTTAGGGATACAACAAAGCCTTCCAGATTAGAGTTAGGATAATCACAAGAGGTCCTTATAGAGGTTATGGGAATGACATGTGCAAGCAGCCCAAGAGCACCGAAGAGGTTAAGGAGAATTTAAATATTTATCAAAATAAAAATGATTTAGTGGATTATGTTTTCATTGATAATAAGACTCATTGGTTGATGGGAAGACTGTTTACCACAATTAATTTGATAGAAACTTAGATACACTTCATTTGGCCTTGAAAAAATTTGGCTTTAGGCAGATGCCAATTGTTGTTGGAAAGGTTAGATGGCCAACATATGGGGGGTTAATGCAACCATAAACAATGCAAAAAGATTCATTCAAGGAGTGATAAACCATGTTATAAGCAACAAGGGCACTCAATTCCGCTTGGAAACCCCAATAGAAACATATCTTTTTAATCTGTTAGATGAGGACCAAAAAACATTATGCATGGAAATTTTGAAAGACAGTGGGGTATATTTACATTTGATGTTCAACTTAAATATGAGATTGACATAGGGCAAGGATGAAAGGGTCTGGTGAATGCAGAAAATGTTCAATACCTCTCTTCAAGGTGGTATGTTGCAAATGATAATCATGATATTACTAATGTATCAAGGCATCTATAATAGGCTAGGCCTGCTCAACTTCAGATTGTACAACCCTCTTTCTGGAGGTTCTTGCAATCATATTGGGTCACTGGAATATATTTCTTATTCTTTTAACAACTACTATCAACTCCACAATCAATGAGGTGAGCAACTAGTGAGCCATATGCCTCTAATCTGTACATCAGTGCAATGAAACACTAGATAGTCCAATAGACCTTTCTAGTATGTACACTAACTTTTCTTGGTAGTACATTGTAGAATGATGTACTATTATCTATTATTGTTTTGGTTCTATTTGTAGGTTTTTATGATATCTTGTCATAGCAAAAGGTGTCCAAATAGTCTATCTGCAATATTAAAGTCATGTTGATGGGTACATTTTTTTATTGAAAGTTATACGCAAGGAAGTTTTACAAACCAAACAGTAAAAAAAAATTCTCTAATGGGTGGGGGTGCCCGTCAAATTTAACCCTTGTTAATGTCACATTGAAAGATTTTCAATTTTTTTAAAATTATTTAGTAGTATTTTGTTTTACAATAATAAGTAATTTACTTTAGTTTTATTTTTTTCACCATAACAAAAATTATTTTTATATTTTTTTGTTTCACCTTGAAAAAACTATTAAAGTATAAAAAACTTGTGAGCTCATAACAACACACCACAATTAAATATTTCCCTTCCTTTCCCACTAAACGTTACATTCTAGTTCTATCTCTAGTTGGAAAAATAGCTTTGAATGTTACTACACAAATCCAACGTATTAGTACTATGAAAAAGAGAGTCTAAAATGATTAAGTACAATCTTCCAAAAAAGAAAGAGAAATTGATGATTAAGAGTCTTGCTATCTAGCTATAAATTATAAAATTTGAGTATTAATTGTCATTTCAAAATATAGTAATTGTGCTTTCTAAAATTATATTTTGAATCACACAATTCTTTATACCATTTATATTCAAAGCTTGTTTGGATATTCAATCAACTTCGCCATTGTATTTTCTAAATATTTACATGTTGAAAAGTATCTCTTCAATTTATGCTTGCAGTTTTTTATTTTTGTTCTTCCAACCGTTGAGGACAACCACTTGTATGTGACATTTTTTGAGAACCTAGTCAAATCAGTCTAGAATCTCCAACTACTTGCAAGTGTACAATTCTTTTAGATCAAACAAAGTATAAAAGACCTCAAAGAGAAAGTAACTCACCTTATGTATTGGTACCCCTGCCACAATTTAATTTAAGTTTAAACACATGAAAATCTCTCAAATTCAGGTAAACACTAGATCCACATCTTGTACCATTATCCTGAGATGCACCATCAAAGAACCCTATTGGCCAGTTATGATTGAAAGAAGGAGCCCTTGCTACTCTATAGTCCTGTCTACTTTCATTCTCTTTATAAATTTCCCCATAAGCTCCAACTGCATTAAGACTAACCCTCAACATTATTTTGCTTACCCTCAAATAGAACACCTTTCCTATGTTTCCAGATTTCCCAGTAGACGAAACAAGGAGGCTCTCTCCATATGTTTGCTTCTGAAATCTAGTTATGAAAACAAAGTTGCAATGTCTAAAAACCCCAATTTTGAGTTATCTTAAGTTCCTTCTATACATCCTACCATACCAGCTTAGTAAAGGTACAATGAATCATTAAACGAATTACATAATCTACTTCATTATTATACATGATGCATATATTAGCATTGTTACCCCCTCTCTTTACATAATTATCCTAGCTTAATATCCTTTTTTCTAAATCAAGCCAACATAATTGTATTTGTTTAATGAATCATGACCTTCCAAAGTGAATTAAACCACCAATTTTGTTCTACTTCTATGGCAGAAAAGAAAATTGCTTCATAGGCAAGCTTAACTATTAACTTTCCATTCTTCTCATTCCAAGACCAAGCTACAGTATCATCACCATTTGAGAGATAAATGCCATCGATCTCTTTGAAGACCAGATAAATAACTATTCCATTGTTCTTCAAAGCCCCTAGTAACTCCAAAGCATTTGCATGTTTCCATCTCTGAAAACCTCAGATCCCATTTTCAGTCACTCCCGCTTGTGCTAAATAATGAATAACTTTGGATCAAAGATAATTTTTCAAATAGAGGATAATTTATGGACCCCAATTCCACCAATGAATGGGTTCTCCCCAACTCTAATAGAACGACCATCCCCTGATTTTCGAGCCAACCA
>LPNX010601864.1:19723-46281 GCA_001517045.1 Pseudotsuga menziesii | reverse complement strand
TGACATGTTATTTTTAAAATTAATTAATTTAAAGATTAAATATGTTAAAATAGATAAATATTTTGGACTTTTTTTTGAATTGTTTAACTCCGGATATAAATTATTGAGATAGCACAATCCGAATGTTACAGAGGTATTTAAGAAAGATGTTGTGAATATTTAAATGATATTATTAATTATAAATAAATAAATTATTAGTTACTAAGGTGAAAGGGTGTAACCCTTCACTATGCACGCTCAAGCCTTATAAATGCAAGCCTCATTGTAATATTTTATCATCATTTATCAATATATTATTATTATTTATTCTCAATCATGGAAGTCAGACTTGCTTCTTAACTCTCCAACCGAATATAGTTGTGTCAAGTGGTATCAGATTTTTTGTTTCTCCCCTCAAAGCTTGGATTTAGATCCTCATTCCACTCTTCCACCACCCTTCTCACTTTCCACTCTCTCCATTCCTCCACTACTTCACTCCTCTCACTCCTTCTTCTTCACTTCCTATGCGTGCCTTGCCAATCCATCCCCACATCCCACAACTGCTCATATTCCCCACTTCCTGCAAACCACCTCTCCCATTCATTATGCAGTATTCCCCTTTCCACGCACCTGCATCCTTTTCTCCCCCACGTCTCCATGTCCACGCTCAAACCCCTGCGCACTCCTTCTCCCCCTGCGCCTCCCTCCTTCAACCACGACCCCACGTCCCTCCTCAAGCTCACTGTCCTCCTTGATCATGTATCTCCCCTAGCTCTGACTTCCCCTACACGTCCTTCAATCCTCTTCATCCCTCTATGCGACTCGCTCCCTCTCCATCTCCTGACCTGTGCTCACTCCTCTTCCACGCCATCTATCCGCCCTCTTTCCACATTGTCTACTTTCTCCCATTTACTGCTTCCCACACCATTGCACCAAACGCTACACCACGCTCCCACCTCACTGCGTGCTGACCAAAAATTTTCCCCACTCCACTACGCGCCTTCATTTATCTGTGCATCACCTCATCCCATGCTCTCCCTCTTCCTACACACTCTTCCACGCTGCCTTTGCAGATCTCCTCAACGTCCAGCTTCCTTCGCTCCTCCTACCTCACACTCCTTCGCACATCACCTATTCACCACCACACCATGCAACTCGCCACCCCCGCGCTTGTACGCCTCCAGCCTTAATGCCTGCAAGCCCTCCCACCAATGTGCTCTCTCCTCCACGCGTTTCCCTTGCTGTGGTACTCCAGCAAACCCTAAAACATTTAATCTACCAAAGACTTTAAGTGTCTTTAACTCTCCATAAGGCAAACATAGCGTCCAAATACATGCCTCCACATACAAGGACCAAGACCATGGATGATCTAAAAGACCAAATCGAGAAATTGGAGAAGGACATCAAGTGACCTCGTCACCAACCAAATTTTTTTGAAGGAACAAATGAAAATTAACAATGTAGTGCTCAAGAAAGAAATCAAAGATGAAGTTATTCTGGTACTAGAAAGAAGGCTAGATGAAAATTTGTGTCACGTCCCCATACCCCATAATGTGGATTATTAAAATTTTAGCTTCAAGAACACTTGTACTCTTTTCAAACACCGGGCATGGACGCTAAATCACACTTCCACCTTCATTTATAGGCTTAGGAAGCTATGTACATCACTCTAACAGTCGTTCCTCCCTTGACAGATCCCTTCTGCGACCAAAAATACCTTTTATGCACTGAACCCATCTTTCTGCAAGCTAGGTTCTGCACTCCGCTTTCCACCCTTTCGACCTCGGAAGTCAGAAATTGGAAACTTAAATGTGCGAAGGAACTTTCAATGGCCTTTCCACCTTCCTCCTTCTGCTTTTCGCTTTCTGCACTTCGGAACTCGAAAATCGGAAACATAACTATTCGATGGAGTCTTTCAACCATTGTTTCGCCCTCCTCCTTCCGCCCTTCCACCTTCCACACTTTGGAACTTGGATGCCAGAAAAATATCAAATCACGGAACCTCTATCCTCATTTCCGCCTTTCCTCCCTCCAGTGCGGAACTCAGGAATCAGAAGACCAAATCCTTACCTTAACCTTTTTCCCGGTTTCCACCTTCTTCCTTCTTCCTTCCGCAGGCGGATCCTGGAAGTCGAAAATCCCACATTCTGCTCTGATTAAACTTCTTTCTCCCACCTCCCACATTCCGCCTTCTGTTGCGAATCCCGGGGTGCAGAAACACTTAGAACAATTGCAAGCTGACTCTTTAACCAGGCTTTTCTAACCTCCATGGACTTAAGCAAAATGCATGGAACATACAAGGCCAAATCGAAGTAAAATGCAAGGAAATATACACACGTAAAAACCTCTACTTAGTCGTCATCTAGCATCCAACATGAACATAGTGATTCACATACGATATATGCAATAAACAAGCATATAAGAGATACTTTTACAACAGTGAATCCTATTTCATTCATTACAAGAATTCTTCCTTATCAATTCATCACATTCATTCATAAGAAACTTCAATGCATAAAACAAGAATAACAGAGTATACTTATCTTGATGATTAAGTTGTTCCACAACTAGCTATGTCGCTGCAATGTTTCACCCAACCGTAGACCAGCGTATTCATTAATCTCTCAACACACTGCCACCCTCGAGATGGGTATGATTCTCACAAGGAATTAGAGAAAACAACAGGATTTCACATGGCCAAACATACTCACACGGTCATTCCAACACACTGCTGGGTTTCATAGACTATCCAACCAAGCCAACATACCATTGGGTTTCACAAGTTACTAGGAAACAAACCCAAAACATCACAAGACATGACAAATCCAACTAATAGTTGGGCTTATCAGGATGTTAAGAAAATAGGAAAGATAGAATTGCTAAGCTAGTGAGCTCCACCATAGAGCCATGGGCACCTACACAATATCTGTCTTGGCCTCCTCAGTACTTGGACCACCCGACACAAGGAAATATTCCCTTGACTCCTACATAGTTCCTCAAGCCATACCTTTCCTTCTATTTTTCTTCAGGGTGTGACAAAAGGATTTACCAACTTTCTTGATTTGTCTGTGAGGTTCCTCTCTTCACTAGGTTTATCGACCCATTATGGCCTCTTCCATTCCTGCTGGTCTTCGAATCAAGACAAGGATGCACAACATAGTAATCCACAAGGAAGACTCAGGCTCATAGGCTCCTCTCTGTAACACAGAGGAAACAAGGTCTCATATCACAATGTCACACAGACACACACTGTGGAACAACACATCCGTAACTCGGGATGGTCGAACCACCCACAATGCACATGAACAAATGATCATAATGATCGAATCATCTGGGACAATGGAAGGATAGAATGGTGAACAATGATGAGCAAAAAAATACAACCTCCCTCCAACTCGCTCGACCAACAATGCGAATAATGGTAATTCCCCCAACACTCAGCGTGAATCAGGGATGAGGGAATGTGCATGCATTACCATGCAGGTTTACTTGGCACAAAAATAAGAAGATGGGTTCTGTAGCTTGCAAGATTTCTTAGTGAATCTATCAAATTTCCATGCCTTGCTTCACCCAAGGCATTAACTTCCTTAACCAACTTCTGGAATAAATTGATAATTGAGGACAAAGCACAAAAAGGTAGCTAAGGATTCATGGGTTTCCCCATTGACATTTGGTCACATCCTACTGGCTCAGGGGGTTTAAATAACTCCCCACCCCATCCCTTGTGGAATCATGCCCCCATCTCTTTAATGTTTGCAGTCCCATAGCTAGTTGTGGTATTGTATTAATTTTGTACATTTACATGATATATCAAGATATATAATGTGCTTGACTTAGCACCAAAACCATAGGTATCAACCTTGATCACCTACCCACAAAACATCAATCAATGGAAGGGCCTTGGCCTTGAGCTCATCGACATGATTTTCATATAATATTTACATTATGTACAATTAAATACCATGGGGTCAACAATGGGGTATTACAATTTGGACATCATGAACGAGAAAAAAAAATACTTGGATGACAAAATGAGTACCATGACTCAAGACATAAACACCATAACACAAAACTTGAGCACCATGACGCAGAACCAGAATACATTAATGGAGGTGTTACAAAAATTATGCCTAGTATAGACCATGTCAGCAGTACAGACATGTTAGATGCCTCATTTCACATTTTCACACAGGAAACAATCGCCAAGAATCAAGAAGATTTGCAAAAATAAATAAAGATTAACAATGCAACGCTTAAACAAGAGATAGAAACAAAAGTACTACCAGAACCTCCTGATGCGATCTCCTGCTCCATCTCCTTGAGCAATTCTGGACCAAGCACAATCCTGTTCACTAGATTATCCCACCATACAAATATTCATATGGATTCATCCCCAAGGATGCTTGTTGTCCATTATTATATGAAAATTCTACCAAGTGTAAATAATCTTACCACTTGGTTGGTTTGTCCATCACATAAATGCGAAGCATGTCTTCCAGCACTTGATTCACTCTCTTCCTCTGTCCATTAGTTTGAGGATGGTATGCAATGCTGAAGTTCAACTTGGTACCCAAATATGCAAACAAACCCTTCCAAAAATTGGAAGTGAACATAGGATCTATGTCAAAGACTATTGGCTTAGGAAATCCATGCAATCTGAAAATCTCATTCATGAATATTTTTCCAATGGCATCAGTCTTATAAGTAGACTTAACTAGTATAAAATGTGCTTCCTTTGTTAACTTGTCCACCACAACCATGATGGAATCATGTTGTCTCCAAGTCATTGGATATCCTGTAATAAAATCCATGGAAATAACTTCCCATTTCCATTCTGGAACTGCCAAAGGTTGCAACAACCTCGTTGGGTGTTGATGCTCAACCTTCACCTACTGACATTTCATGCACCTTAAAATGTACTCAGTAATGTCCTTCTTCATTCTCGACCAACAATACTGCTTTCTGGATGTAGCAATTGTCTTTTGATATCCTGGATGACTAGAATATGGAGTCTGATGGATTTCATCCATAACTATTCTCCTCAAATCTACTACATTTGGAATATAAATTATTTTCTTATAATTAAGAATTCCATATTCTTCCAATTTATATCCCTCATACTTCTTCTCAAGATTTTTCTACTGCAACTTGTCTTTTACCTGCGCATAAAATTCATTTTCAGTAGCATGATTAACAATATGCTATCTCAAATATGATTGGAAAATACTAAGAGATGCCAAGTGCATTTCGAGCACCTACCTGCTGAGTGCATCAGCCACTTTGTTTTTTTTCCTTTTATGTGTTTGATCTCAAAATCAAAATCACACAAAAACTCCAACCATCTATCTTGCCTAGCATTTAGAGTTGGTTGATCAAACAGATACTTCAGACCATAGTGGTTTGTCCTTAACTGAAACTTTCTGCCCATTAAGTAATGCCTCCACATCCTTAGATCATGTAATATGGATGCAAGTTATAAATCATGAGTGGCATAGTTATTCTCATGATCCTTCAATTTTCTGGACTCATAACACACCACATGGTTATCTTGCATAAGAAATCATCCAAGTCCTTGTCCACATGCATCAGTACACAACACAAAATATTTCTCTGGGTCTGCAATTTTCAGCGCTCATGCACTTGTGAGAAGGTTCTTCAACTACTGGAAGCTTCCCTCACACCTTGGTGTCCATTAAAACTTTATCCCCTTCCTTTGCAAGGAAGTGATAGGATGTGCAACCTTGGAGAATACCCCAATGAATCTCCTGTAGTATCCTACAATTCCCATAAAAGACCTTACGTCTGTCACATGTCTTAGGTTTGGCCAATTCATAATGGCCTCAATCTTTTCAGGGTCTACAGATATGCCCTTCTTTGAGATGAGGTGACCCAAATAATGAATCCTATCTCTGTAAAATTCACATTTTCTTAGCTTTGCATACAACTTATGCTCCCTGAGAAGTTGCAACGTCAGTATCAGATGTTCTTCATGTTCTTCCTCATTCTTGGAATAAACAAGAATGTCATCAAGGAAAACAAGAACAAGCTTGTCTAAGACCATTCAAACTTGTCGAAGCCCTTTATTATTAAATCCTTGATGATACATCATAGACCATTCAAACTTGTCGAAGCCCTTTATTATTAAATCTTTGATGATACATCATAGACCATTCAAATGATTTCATGAATTGTGATTCACAAAGAAGTTCCCCAATAGCAGCAAGCCTCCCATGAGATTGATGAAGGACGGTAATCACTAGTTTATTTAGAAGACACCATAATTGACCCATTGTTGCGACAGATTAATCAATAGGAAGATCCCCCAAGTGCTTTGAAACCATAACACTCTGATTCATCTCAACAATTATGTTTAGGAAATACCACAACTAGAGAATATACCTATGAATGAAGCATAGGATGAAGAATAAGTGTAAATGTAGGAACTCAAACCACCACCTCAAGTCATCGAACATGTTTCTCCTTTATGGTTTCCCCGATGAAAATATATATGTTTTGTGTCTCTTGTGTATCTTGGATATATTGATGTGCTTGTTATTCTTTCAAATAAAGATCCTAATCAAATTAATATAGAAAAACTAACATGGTATCAGGGACACTCTAAAAGAAGGCACGATGCAACCAAAATACTGCTACAATGGTAGCTACTGGAAATTAGGGTTTCATGCTTGAAAACCATAGAAGACAAAATCTAGTCATCTTTGGACTTTCACTATAACTCAATATTGGAGAAGACTCAAGAGATGAAACTTGGACAAGACGAATATGAAATATTTTTGTATCTTTTCTGCGAGTTTCGGCCTCATATTTTCTATACTTTAGGAGATATGATTCCTCCTAATTAGGGTTCCAACCTCCCCTAGAATCTAGCCTTAAACAGATGACCTAGGGAGAATTGCTATATCTCGGGATAGGAAGGTACAAATAAAATTTTGCAAGATGTTTTAGATAAGGCACGAACTATAGTTTCAGTGGTCCGAGTTTAAGACCCCAAAGGTGAAACAGTGACACATGGAAGTCCATACAAGTTCGTTATGCTGAACTAGTCCTCAAACAAGTTACTTTGATAAAAATATTATAAGTTCCACTTGGTGAATCCAATTCTGCTCTAACCTGTAGGATTGGAAATAAGACAGACCAAGTTACCTCAGGATGAAGTTTCATACCCTTAGGAGCATAAATTTTGGAGATACAATAGAATCAATATCAGACAATTCTGTAGAAGAAATTGGAGAAACCAGGGCTTCCTAGTTCAAGGTATTGTCTCCACAGATCGTCAAGAAAAGAGGGCTAGGATAAATCGCCATATAAGAGTGCATATTTTGGTGGAAGCAGAATCAAATTTGGATAAGTTATAACTTTTGATTGTGGGACATTGCGGGACATTACAGGAAGAAACTAGGGAATCAAGTTTTTAAGGCTTCCAAGCATAGGCTTCAGTAAAGGAGTACATTGGACAACTCACCTTGAAGAGGTGTATCTTCCTATCCAATCAAAAGTTTTAAATTCCATGTTTCGAAAATTAGGGTTTCTATAACAAACCCTAGTTCAACCAGCTTCGAAACCAGGTCAGACACCTCAAATCTCTAAGATCTACATCTTTGCTATTTGCATTTGAGGTTCTCATTTCAAAATGACTCATCACACACAATTTGATGATAATCTTGGGGAGTTGACAAATTCCGGGCATGGAATTATATGATCTCCCTAATCCTTGAAGAAAATGACTTAGATTAGTATATTAGTAAGGAAGTTACAGAGATAGAGAGAGATGAGGCTAACTATACTCATAAGAAGAACTTGGAAAAGACCAAGCGAATCACTGCAAATTCTATTAAAAATCATATCATCCTCACGTGTCATCCTTAAATACACTTAAGGAATTATTCAATGCTTTGAAAAAGTTGTTCAAAGGAAAGAACATCAATCGGAAGATGACATTGACTAACCAGTTGAAGAATGTGAAGATACAGACCTCAGAGACCATGTAGTCCTACTTCACAAGGGTTGCTCAAATCAAGGAATAACTTGAAGTAGTCGAAGAGAATATGGAATAAGGAAAGATTGTTATGACCATATTGAATGGCCTCTCAATATCATGGGATTCATTCATTTAAAAAATATGTGCAAGAAGGAAACTGGTATCTTTCAGTAGACTATGGGAAGAATGCACACAAGAAGAATATCAGCTCATAACAAGAGAGGAGAATATGGGAGAACTAAAGATCAAGCTCTCATAGTTCACACCAGAAGAAATAATAGAAATAAGGAGGACCATCATCACAATAGAAGGAAGGACCATCATCACCAAAGATAAACAAAATTGAGTAGATATCCTTCTAATATTAGATGCTACACTTGTGATGAGAAGGGACACTACTCCAAAGACCGTCATAGAAACAAAGACTCTTTTAACAAGAAGTCAAATAAGAAAAGACATCATGCTAACACTAATGAAGATGATGAACCACCTAATAAAGATGTAAAGAAGAAAATAAATATTCCTCAAGTGATGAGGGATATGTACTTTGATACAGAAGAATTCTACTGATGATGGCAAAGATAATATTCTGGATAAGAAGGAATGCAGTTGTGAAAGAAGAAGTGACACTCAAAGCAAGGAAAACATAGGTTCCCAGAATCAGATGATGAAGACTCCAATTATTACTGCAAGGAAATAAGGATAAAGAGGGAGTCTACCCACCAATCAAAAAAAGATAAGTGTTCAGTTGTCATTTCTTGTATATCTACGTACTTAAATTATATTGTTTAGTTGTGCACATGTTTATATTCAGTTGATGTATTATGAACAATATACTACTAACTTACATGTGTTGGGTAAGTAGCCTATGGCACTGTACAACATTCCATTTCTACTTATCTAGAATGAAACCTCTTTGTTGACATATTGGGACTAGTTCACACTCTTAATAAATGTTATGGTGGAGATGGAAGGCATCTATAAAGGTACCATATGTATACGAGATATGGATGAATGTTGTAGCATTGGCTAAGGTAGTTTCATGACTATGTGACATATAGAATTTGTCACTATTAATATGTTTTGGAAATAATGAAATGTTTCTAATCATGTGACTAAATTTGACTTGTAGGAAAGATCGTGTACAATCACCTACAAGAAAAGAAGGATGATACTTGTTCCAAAGAACAAGTGATGACGGTTCATCTAGAATATTCACTCCAACAAACATACGTGAAGAGGAATGTGAAGCTCTTAGGTTCAAAGACATTGTGGTGAAAGAAATAGCTTAAGAAGAATATAAGAATCATGATATGACCTAAAGAGAGTGGTAGATCCACCTCGAGAGATGAATACCATCTTGGGAACAAGAGATCATCCAACATTTAGAAAAATATGATGAGAATTCCAAAGAAAGTAAGTGGCCTCAAACACACTCCAGTTATGTCGTACTGTTGAGTGAAATCATTGATATAGATCCTTCCAAGCTATGAAGAAGAAACCAAGAAGAAATGGAAGAAGACTATGATCAAAGAGTACTCGTTGATCATGGAGAATGATGTATAGGATGTCATTTCAAGACTTGAACGGTGTTGAATATTGTAACTTCAAAGGATATTCTAAATGTATTTTACTAATGTAACCCAAGGGAGATGTTATTATTCCTCGGGTGGGGTGTTACTATTGTATTTGGTCATTATAGATTAATGAGGTAAAGCCTCGACCATTGTAATTCAGGTCATTAGTACCTTAATGAATAATATATTATACTGTTTTGAGACTTCCTAGGTGAAGTCGGTCTAGACAGTTTAGCATGACTGACTTATTTAGGGTAAAAGTCAGTTGGCTCAATGTGTATAAATAGGAGAGCTGTGATTCTTATTTGGAAACAGACTCACTCACTTGAGTAGTGCATAGGAGAGAGAGAGAGAGAGAGAGAGAGAGAGAGAGAGAGAGAGAGATTAAAAAAGGAGGAGAATACCTTTTTTTGGGGTTATATCTTATACATCTTATACAGAGGAAGTTTTGGTTGGATTTTCTTCCCCTTGAGGTTTTCCCAGGATAAATAATGTGTCAATCTTGTGATTGTGTTTCTTTCAATGATTATGCATATGCTACTGCTATGATTTTGATTTGAACACTAATGATATCTAGTCTAGCATATGAAATCTTAACATGGTATGAGAGCTAGCCTGAAACTCCCTCTCCTCCCTCTCTGGAAGAAATTAGGGTTTCTGCAAAATTTGGAGTTTTGAATATCTGCTTGCATAGAAATTTGCGCATCCTTGGAGTGCATATATTGAGCCCAGGATCATAGTTTTTGGGTGGTTGAATCTCCAAGAAAGACAAACCCTAGTTTGGCCCTGAACCAAAAAACTGCAGAAAACCAGAACCAAAAATTCTGCAGAGCTACAACCTTGCAAGTAGGATTTGAAGGGTGAATATTTGGGATCTCCAAAAATTAGTTGGACCAACCAATTCACCTCAGTTAAGCACATCTACTGGTAAGGTAGGATTTCTATTTTGAGAAATTTCATTTTTTGGTGACCTACCAGACAAGATGGCCCCAAGCACTAAGCGTGAGGACAAGTTGGAAGGCATAGAAAAATTACTATCTTGGAAGTATAGGATTGGTCTCATTCTAAAAGAGAATGGCCTTGAGAAGTACATCGAAGATGAGATTGCAAAACCTAAAGAAGATGAATCTAAGGAGAAGCATGAACAAGAGCTAATCAAGGAAATGAGGATCATTGTTGATTCTATTAAGGACCACTTGATCCCTCAAGTGTCATCTAAGAAGACACCTAAGAAGATGTATGATGCACTTTCTAGAATATGTGAGGGAAGGAACATCAACAAGAAGATGAATATGAGAGCTCAATTGAAGGGCACCAAGACAAGCAAAGGATAATCTATTCAAGATTACTTCACAAGGGTCTCCCAGTTCAAAGAACAACTAAGTGCTATTGGAGACACTCTTGATGAGGATGAATTAGTTATGACTACTCTCAATGGTCTCACTAGACCTTGGGAATCATTCACTCAGACTCTGTGTGCCAGAAAAGAAAGTATCGAAAGTTTGACATAGTATGGGAAGATTGCATACAAGAAGAAGCTAGAGTAGCCAACAGAGAATCTCTACTCAGAGAAAATTATCAAGGTCTAGCCACCCATACTAAAGGAACAAAACAATCAAACTTCAAGAAGAGTAATCATAAGCCTTCAAAGAAGAAGTTTCAAAAGAAGAATAAGGATTACTCAAAGTATCAATGATACAATTGTCATAAGATAGGACACCTAGCCAGAGAGTGTCAATCACCAAAGAAGAAGAACAACAACAAGAGACATCATGCTCATCTAGCCGAAGATGAGAATGAAGAAGAAGAAATACCTCGAAAGAGACTAACTACAGGTGAAGATGTAGAAGAATATATGTTATTCTCTACACTCTCTAGGTCTGTAACACTTGGAGAAGATACATGGCTTATTGATAGTGTTGCCTCAAAGCACATGATAGGGAAGAAGCAAAATTTGTCAAAACTTGAAGAAAAGAACTCTCCCCAGAAGGTATCATTGGGAGATGACTATCAATATCCCATCAAAGGTATTGGTGAATCAAGCTACAAGCTTGAATATGGGACTTCCATGAAGATGAAGGAAGTATTGTATGTACCAGGTTTGAAAAAGAACTTACTTTCCATCTTTGATCTAGATAAGAAAGGACATAGATTTGCATTTATAGATGGACATGTACTTATCTTTATTAGAATTTGAATGCCATTTACATCTTCAAGAAGATAGTTCGAATAATGTTTGCAGCAAATGGAGAATGAAGATACAAACTAAACAAAAAAAACCACACATGAATCAAACAAGTATTGCTCAGGAATTTACAGTATCATTCACAATAATAATATATAGTGTTACAATAGTTTACATAGGAAGAATTCAGATGCATGGGGTATGAATTTGAATCTCCCAAGTGGATATGACTGTATCTAACTGAATCTCTAACTCATGGTCTTCCAATCAATATCGGAGTCCAAAATCAACTCCTAGATGTCCAACCAACTCAAACAAACAATGACAGCTAGTTAACTCATTGCAACTGAGTGTGTTAGGTGGGAAAAGGTGCCTACTCCACATGCATCCATGCAAGACATGTGCTAGCTAACTGTTTGAGAACTAACTGAAATTAACTGAGGGCTAATTGAGACTAACTAGTACTAACTCCAACTAACTGAAGTAGGTTGGTACCGGGACTCCCATTGTCCCCTAAAATGCAGGGATTGGTCTAGGAGGCACCCAAAATGATGCATGCACATGTAGTAAGTGGCAGTTAACCTCTAGCAGTGTTCCCCACACTCCAGTGACTGGTACATGTGGCCCCATTAGGCCAAGTGGACCCAAATATTTAATTAAGGTTCCTAAGTAAGGCAATAATTAATCTAATATACATTTAACCAAGGGATGATTAATAATCCTAACACCCCACCTGAATCCTAACTTGGAAAAATGTGGGCCCTGGTAACAAGACCATAGGCCACCCAAATACAATCTAAAAGACAATAAAAAATGTTTCTTAATACAACTGAGGAAACATGGGAAAACCTCATAAAAATAACTTGAGAAAAAAAACTGCTACAAAATTTGCATCTCTATGCAGCAACATGGTCCATCAGTGGACCTCTCAATGTACTTATGATCTGATGAATCTGTTTCTCTCTTTTGGATGGTGAATGTAGGGAATGATCAAGTTTCTGCTTTTGTGGGCCATGTAGTTGATCATTTGCCATCATCAAGTAGCACCGACCTTGAACTTTGCTGCACCATCTTGTAGAGAGAGAATTTGTGAGAGATAATGCAGCATGCTCATTTTGATACTGGGACCTTGTTCTTCTTCTGTCTTCTGGATCTCTAGCACCTCTTCCAGCTACATCAATAAGCTTTTGAGCCCATCTGGGTTTAGGCTTCTGATTAGGAATAGGTACTGGATCTAGATCTAGAATCTCTTGAGATTTAGTCTCAATAACAGGATCATGCTGAATGTGATATTCTTTATCTGAATTTGAAACCTGTAGCACATCATCATCATCATCAAAAATAGGTAGAGAAATAGTTATACCTTCCTGTGTTGCTGGAGGAGTATCATGCAACTGATATTCTTCAAACTAGACACTTATTTCAATGAAGCATATTCTAGTTGCAACCTCCATCGGGTTGTAAGCTTTTGCATCCTCTACATATCCCAACAGAATACATTCACTACTTTGGGCTTGGAATGCCTTCCTCTTGTCAAGTGGTATTCTAGCCCAAGCTTTGGAACCAAAAACTCTCAGATGAGAGACATTGGGATTATACCCATGCAGTGCTTCGAATGGAGTGACCCCAACCACTGACTTATGGGGAACCCTATACCACAAATACGAAGCACAGTTTACTGCTTCATCCCAAAGAGAAGGAGGTAGATGCTTATTTGTTTATAGATACCCTTTAAGAAAAAAATAAGCTGCTTATTTGTTTATAGATACAAAATGCCACTTTTTCCTTTCTTTTGTTGACAATGAAATATGAATTATGTCATTTAATTTAGAATTTTTAGAGTTAGTTAGAAACTTGCAATGGTTATTAGAAATGAGAACATACACTAACAAGAATAGAAACCACATTAATGCATCATCACACATATCATTAGAACTACTTTTTTAAAGACTATGTTTTCTCATATAAACAAAGGAGGTGTTTGTACCCATGTCCTTGAAATTTTTGAAAGCATGCAAAATGTGGTAAATTTTTTTTATCACCCTCATTGAATGAAAAATACTAGATATCAAATATGAGAATGTCTACATCTTAAGTCAAACATGCCTTGCACATATTATATACAATCAAGATGGAAATGAAGTATCATGTTCCAACTGAATCATGTTTTTATCATACATAACTAGATCTATTTCTAGATGATGATAGCCATTACAATACATCACAACAAATCACCAAAAAACATTTTACTATTGAATGACCCTTACAAAAAACAAAATATCATAGAAAAAGTACTGAACCCAAAAAATTTAGGTCACAAATAAAATAATCTAACAATACACTTTGGACAATTCTAGAAGAAGAAAACCAAAATAATGACCATTCCACTGTAGCCCCGCTATTATAATCAACGTCCATTGATTTATATTAAAGACATCCCAGACATCAACAGTAAAATATATAAAATATGAACATATACACTCTCATTAACACCTTAGATCTAATAATTGTAGAGAAAGGTCCTAATAAAAGAAAATGTCAAACTAGGTCAAATTAAGTTTGAATATATAAAATCCATGTGGCATATCTCCATCAAGAGTAGTATCCACTGACAACATATACATGTCAATCAATATTTTAAACACGACAAGACATAAAATAAATAATATCTTTTTATCTTTATAACACTTTCACAGAACCACTACTCCTAGAATATAATAAAACCCAATAACACCGAATGAGCCCTGAGAATCAAGAGTCCCCTAGAATTCAACAGGAATAAAAAAACATCCATGATAAAAACCATGATAAAAGGTAAATTTGCAATATAATAATCTATTGTAACTGTGAATAAAAAACATAAACAGTTTGATAAAAAATATACCATGTTAATTATTGGATGAAAAGTGTGATGTGAGTTTGTATTCTTTGATAAATTACATGTGAGACATGCCCCTTCAAGACTTGATATTTCAACAATGGAGATGTTATGCGAAGATCAACATGTCGAGAAAACTAAGAATGAAAAGTGGAATTGCATCAACCAGAACCTTCGCCTTGCAAGTGCAATCCGACATGGGTGGACAATGAATCATTGTAGCCTTTATATAGAAATAAAATAGCCCTCAATTTCCCCTCTAATACCACAAATTAAGGGCTGAAAGAAGGTGTCACATGAAATTGACTAAGCATAAAAGAAAATAAAACCATATGCCTAAATTACAAGGAAAATGGAGGGTGAAATAACCCTTGGGAGCCTCCATTACTGAAAATTGCGGGCGATATACTGATTTCACTATATTTTCTCTAGAAATTGGGGGTGAAAGTCTGATTGGAGGGAGATTTTGCATGGGTGAAAATAATTTTTTTCATTTTCCTCATTAATACACATGAGGCTATTCATTTTGGATTTATTGTTTTTCTAATAAATATTGGGCGAATATATTTTGGCTGAAAAAACCCTTTCCATATAAGAAAATAGCTCGCTAAATTTCCGTAGCCCCTAAAATTATCCATGCTCAATTGATTCTGAATCGAATGTAACTCTCTTGGGAGAGCATGTATGTGTCATCTGGTAAACATACAATAGGTTAGCAGCAAGGAAGGGCACATATAAGACATTCTTGAACTCACCATGCTTCTCCTTGACTGAGCCCATTCCTTCTGCTAGAATCTGGGAATCATCTCCCATGTGAATTTTAGGCCCTTTTGTTAGTGAAAGAGTAGAGAAGGATTCTTTGGAAGAAACCATGTGATTGGAAGCTCCATAATCTATTATGTATGCTGAGGATAGAGATATTGTTGATTTCAAAGCATGAAACCTCTCGGTATCTTCTGTCTCTAGTTCTTCATCAGCCTTCTTTACTCTTGGGGAAGCAATGTTATGCTGCTTGAGATTTCATCAATTTATTTCCTCATACAATGATCTTCAAGATGGTACCCCTTTTCACAATAAGGACATAAATTCTTTTCAAACTTCTTCTTCTTGGAGCCAGAGGACCCTTCGAAAGCTTGTTGATTTTGTTTAGGCTTCAAATCAGCTGCCTTTGGCTCCTTCTTCTTTGATTTCCCCTTTGCTTGCACTTTGGAAGAGTAAAAAACTATAAGAGCTTGATCTTTGGATGTCTTGATGACTCCCATTCTCATCAATTTGTCTTGCTCTTTGATTAAGGACTTGGAAAAAGAATCTAATGAAGGAACCTTCCAATCAGGAAAGCTTTCCCGCTTGGAATGAAATATGGAAACAAACACAGAATACTCAAGGCCTAGTTTGCTGAGTATGGAAAGGAAATTATGCTCATCCTTCCACTCTATTCCACACTGTCTGCACTGGAGTACTAGAGACTTGAATTTAGTAAAGAATTGATTAATAGTCTCAAAACTGCTGGGATGTAAAGATACCAACTCATTCTCCAGAATGTGTCCCCGAAGCTCATCTTGTTTGTTAAACAAGCTATCAAGCTTCTCCCAGGATTCTCTGGGAGTTCTCAAGCATTTTAGGTGGAAGAGGAGATATATGGAAATATAAGTACATAAGTACCCAAATGCTTCATCACAACGGTTCAGAAACTTGTTGCGCTCTACCGGCTGATGAGCCTCAGCCTCCCATGCATGTATGATCTTGTGCTATCCATACTTGCGCAAGGCCAACTACATATCAATCCTCCAATCAAAATAACTGGAAGTTGTGAGGATCCATGGTTCAAGAGTTTGATAACTCATAATTGCTCCTATTGGAAGACTGGAAATACTTCACACAAGCTATGTAGCACTTATCAATTTCACTACAATAACACACTAAAACATATGAACTGTTATAATCATGATTTTCGTCTTGACATGAACATATTTTTAGGGTTCATCATGCCCTCTCCACTGCTCTGAATAAATCCAGAGCTAGAAAATCATCATAGGGGACTTCTGTGGAAACCCAACTGCTTCTGATGTTCGATGGGGAGAAACAAGCATGAAACCTACCAAAGAAGACTCTGATACCATATTAGAATTTGAATGCCATTTAGATCTTCAAGCAGATAGTTCTAATCATGTTTACAACAAATGGAGAATGAAGATACAAAATGAACAAAACAAACCCGGACATGAATCAGACAAGTATTGCTCAGGAATTTACAGTATCATTCACAATATTAATATCCGGTGTTACAATATTTTACATAGGAAGAATTCAAATGCATGGGGTATGAATTCGAATCTCCCAAGTGGATATGACTGTATCTATCTGAATCTCTAACTCATGGTCTTCCAATCAATATCAAAGTCCAAAAAATACTCTCAGATGTCCGACCAACTCAAACAAACAGTGACAACTAGTTAACTTAGTGCAACTGCATGTGTTAGGTGGTCAAAGGAGCCTACTCCACATGCATCCATGCATTATCCATGCAAGACATGCACTAGCTAACTATTTGAGAACTAAATGAAAGTAACTGAGACTAGCTAGTACTAACTCCAAATAACTGAAGTAGGTTGGTGCCGGGACTCCCAATGGCTCCTAAAATGTAGGGATTGGTCTAGGAGGTGCCCAAACTGATCCATGCATATGTAGTAAGCGGAAGTTAACCTCTAGCAGTGTTCCCCACACTCCAGTGACTGGTACATGTGGCCCCATTAGGCCAAGTGGACCCAATTGTACTAGTGGACCCAATTATTTAATTAAGGTTCTTAAGTTAGGAAATAATTAATCTAATAGACATTTGACCAAGGGAGGATTAATAATCCTAAAAATCTGGTCCAAATGAAAGAAACTTGAAGATGTTGTGGACATTGGAGAAGAAGAAGGACCATACAAGATCAAAGGAAATATAGAGACAACCCTTGTCCATGAGACTACAAGCTCAAGGGAACTCTGGCATAGGAGACTTGATCACATCAACTACAAATCATTTCCCTATGTGAGTAAGGTGGTAACAGGGTTACCAGATCTCAATATAGAACACGAGGGAACTTGTAAAGGATGTGCAAGAGGAAGTAACATAAATAATCCCTTTTCGAAAAGTGAAACAAATACTAAAGGTACGTTGGAACTAATTCATTTGGATGTATGTGGTCCTATGCCATCCATATCATTAAGTGGATATGAGTATTATGCCACATTTATTGATGACTATTCAAGAAAGACTTGGATATACTTCTAGAAGAATAAGAGTGAAGTGTTTGGGAAATTCAAGGAATTCAAATCCTTGATAGAGAACCACTCAGAAATGAGAATCGAGACACTAAGATCAGATAATGGTGGAGAATACACGTCAAAGGAATTTGAAGCATTCGGTAAGGAAGGAAGGAATCAAGAGGGAACTAACCACTCCCTATAATCCCAATAGAATGGTGTTGCATAAAGACAGAATAGAACTATCATGGACACAGTGAATACCATGATTCATGACCAATAACTCCCTATGCACCTATGGGTTGAAGCAGCAAGAAAATCCGTATATGTGTAGAATAGATTATCTCACAGTGCTCTTGGATTTAATACTCCTAAAGAGATGTATACATGAAATAAACCTAAAGTGAGCCATCTCAAGATATTTGGTTGCCAAGTATATGTACAGACTACAAAAGAGAACAAAACCAAATTGGATCCTTCTAGAAAGAAAGTAATATTTGTCGGATACTGTGAATTCTCCAAATCCTTCAGGATATACATCTCAGGATTCCATCATATGGAGATCAGTAGGGATGTAACATTTGATGAAGAGACATCTCTTAAGAAATCTAGAAGGTGTCAGCTTGAAGAAGTACATGAAGAGGATGTACCTCCCAAAATGGTAGAAGTTGTACCCTCTCTTGAAATAGTAGCATCTGAAGATCATGGCATGCTAGAACCTCAGGAACCCCCTATTATGGATATCTCTCGAAAGAGAAAACCTTCTTGGGTAAGAGAAATCATACAAGAAGCAGAAATATATGGATCTCTAGAAGGCGCCACAAGAACCAACAAAAGATCAAAGCTATATTCCAATTATGTAGCTTTGATGTGTGACCGTGTAGATCAAGAAACCACCAACTGTGAGTAAGCTGCATAGAAGAAAGAATGGGTTGAATAAATGACAGAAGAATACGAGTCAATAATGAAGAATGATGTTTGGGATATAGTTCCCAAACCAGAAAACAAGAGTAGGTATCTTTGAAATGGATCTACAAGATAAAACATGCTGGTGATGGAAGTATTGAAAAGTACAAAGCAATATTTGTGGCTAGAGGATTCTCTCAAAAAGAGGGAATTGATTATGAAGATACATTTTCTCCAATAGAAAGGCACACTTCCGTCAGAACCATCATGGAACTTGCTTCCATGATGAAATGGGACTTACACTAGACGGATGTAAAGACAACCTTCCTTAATGGTGTGATTGAGGAAGAGGTTTACATCGAACAACCACAAGGATTTGAAGTTAAAGGCAGAGTGATTCATGTATGCAAGTTGAAAAAGGCTCTAAATGGATTGAAGCAAGCTCCTAGAGCTTGGTATAGTAGAATAGAGAGCTTCTTGACAAGCTTGGGATTTAACAAGAGTAAAATTGATCCTATCCCTTACATGAATATTATGGATGATGAACCTATCATACTATTATTGTATGTGGATGATTTGTTTCTAATGAGAAATGAGAAACATATCACAGATTGCAAGAAGAAGCTAGATGAAGAATTCAAGATGAAAGCTATTGGATTTATGCATTATTTCCTAGGGCTAGAAGTGTGGCAGAGCCCAGAAGGAATCTTTCTGAATCAGGGAAAGTATGCAGTAGAAATATTGAAAAGATTTGATATGTTTGATTGTAAGGCCATGACCACACCCATGGACACCAACCTGAAGCTGTTGTCTGATGATCCATCAAAGTTAGTGGACATGACTCAGTACAGACAGATTATTGGATCATTAATGTATATGATGAACACAAGGCCAGATATATGCTTTGCTGTGAACACCTTGAGTTAGTATCTAGTTAAACCTAGACAGCTTAACCTAATAGCTGCAAAGCATGTGATGAGGTACCTAAAAGGTACTATAGATTTGGGACTTTACTATGGGATAGATCATGACTACAAACTATAAGGATATACGGATTTATATTGGGAAGGAAGTGCCGCAGACAGAAACATCACTTCAAGTGGATGTTATTGTCTGGGATCCACCATGATCTCATGGTTTCATTAGAGGAAATTTGGGGTCTAAAATGGGAATTATAAGAAAACGTGCCAACAATAAATTCTTGTGAGTTGGAATTCAAGAGCCAATAGAATTTCAATAAAATGAGTCAACCATAATGGTTGAATTGACATATTTTTCATAAAAAAAACTACATTTTTGTTCATATTTTTGGCATATCTCCATGTTCGTTTACTCAAATTTTGAGTGAAAACACTCATTGGATGTGGAATTTAATTCTGCATCCAATGAGTACCCATACTACATACTTTTGACAGATCGTGCTACCCCAAAAACAAGAAATACCTAAAAACTGCGATGATAATGTCATTATCACGTTTTTCAAGTATTTCTTATTTTTGGGGTAGTGACGTCTGTCAAAAGTATGTAGTGTGGGTACTCGTTGGATGTGGAATTTAATTCTACATCCAACAAACTCTCCCGCTCAGAATTTGAGTAAAAACACATGAAGATATGTCAAAAATATGAACAAAAAAGTAGTTTTTTTTTCTTTCTTCCTCCAAAATTAATAAATATTATTTTATTATTTTCCTTAGGAGACTCATTTTAGACCTCAAATTTCCTCTAATGTAGTAAGAAATAGTCCAGTGTTGCTCTCAGTATAGCTGAAGCAGAGTACATTGCAGCTTTCTCCGCTTGTTGTGAAGCGATATGGCTTCGAAAGTTGATGTCAGGATTATTTGACATGGAGTTGGACACCACAGTGATTCTTTGTGACAACTAGAGTTGTATAATTAAGACAGAGAACCCAGTGTTCCATGAAAAATCAAAGCAAATAGAAATTCGATACATTTATATAAGGGATATGGTACAAAAGGGATCTATCAATCTGCAGTATGTGAGTATCGATGAGCAAGTTGTTGATGTACTAACCAAACCTCTATCTAGAGTAAAGTTTGAATATTTCCATGACAAGATTGGTGTAGTTCGAAAAGACCTTCCTCACAAGGAGGAACAATGATGGAACTACAGATGATGAAGACATGGACCTTCTTCGAAAAGGAAGATTAGGTTGAAGACATGAACAATCCTCAGACAAAGGGGGAGTGGGTTGATAATAGGGAAATTCCTAGGACAGGGGGAGTAATTATGAGATTGACATCGATGATGTATGACAGTGATGATGAAAGTCTGACATTCACTTGTGGATGATAGTATCCTCTCTTGAGGATGGTAGGTATAACACTTTATTCATGAGAGTGGTCCTTACTAAGGATGGCCCGGCAGATGTTACTCTCACATGGAGAGTACCCACATTCAAATGTGGATACCATAGAATAAACCCCATGGAATCATATTATCCTTTGATGTTCCAAGTTCATCCCTTAAAAACCCTTGTTTATTATTGTATGCAAATTTTAATCCCATACTCGCGTGTACACACGACTTTTGACCTCAAACCCACGTACATCGGTATGTGTGCATAATTCCAAATATTTTTGGAGTTTTCCTCATAGGAGTATGAATAACTTGACTCTTGGCCTTAAAAATGGCTTGAGAACGCTTGGATTCGACCCTCCATTATCCTTTTGGAGTTCTATATAAGGAACGCCTGGATACATTGAAGGAGAGGAATTGAAGAGCAAGTAAACTATAGTCCATTCTTGCCACATTTTGCATATACTTGAGTCTGCATCCCTTTGTCCCTTTGGAGCACTTTGTGTTCTTCCCAAGATTTCCTTTGATTGTGAGCTTGCTATCGAGAGATGGAATATTGAAATGGTGGAGGCCCAGGTTGAGGACCTGGTTTCTCTGGTTCATAGACGTGTTGATAGAGGTTGTCACTATTGTAATCTCTGATTTTCTTAATAGAAATATCTTTTCATGTCCAATTATGTGCAATTGAATATGAATATTGAATCCTTGGATGTGTTTAATTTATTATGCATCATTGAATATATATGTTAGAGTAGGTCTAACACAATATTAAATATCATCCTTGTCTTATTTTCTATTTTTGAGAGTGAATTGCTAACATAAGCATGAATTGGAAATCTCAACGAGGATCTAATTCAACCGTCTAGAACAAGGTATGATTCAGTATCCTTTAGTGTTAGATATTTGGTTTCTCTTTCATATTGGGAAAGATTTATTTCTAGTGTCAAAGCTGTCTGTTGTGGTACACCCCAAGCCATAGGAAGTTTCTCTCCATAACATAATTGGCGACCATACTGGGGACATTCCTAGTTGTTTCTCTTGGTGGGTTTTTGGTATTCAATGAACTTGAATTGCTCTTGATTTCTCTGTTTCTGTGTCGGGTTTGGGGGCATGTTTTCCCAATAGGGTCCTTAAGAAGTAAATTTTGTCTTAGCTTGTTAGTTTTCCCTACTTTTCTACCTTTTTCTTCCTGTACGCAGGGTTTGCATTCACAGTCGCGTATGCACACTTTTTTACTGAGAATAGTCGCGTATGCTTTGATTTTGAGCCTTTGTTGGAGGATTAAGTGTTGTTGGGTGAGTTCTGATGGTTGCTGAGTATTCTTGGATGGTTCTGGAATCTATATACACCCTTTGTTTCTAACCAAAGACTAATTTTTGTTCTTTTCATCCATTTATCCATTTTTTGTTTTTAGACTATGCATTAGGTCTCTTTTACCTTGGTGCCTTGCTTAGCTGCTGTTTATGAGTGTTTGTAGGGTCTGGGGGTTATAGAGTCATTTATTTTCTTCCATATCTCATTTATTACACAAAATACAAAAATATTTTTACTTTGGCATAGTTATGAATCTCGTGCATTTTGCATTTCCACGGTACTTGCATTAGGTTTGCTTACTATTATTATAGTTAGATTTTCATATAGGAATGATTGCATTTACATTTGAAGGAAAAATCTTGGACCTCATGTAGTGGCATACCCTATTCTTCATTCTACACATTGCACTTGGCATTGCTTGTTAGGTGTGCATATTTACTTCACTATTGAGTCATAAATTCATTAGTTGCATGACCATTTTACCCTTTGAGTAATCTTAGCCAACTAAAATCAACCCTTAATAAAATGAATCACACTCTTTTCTTTTCTAGGGTGCATCAACAAGAATAGGTTTTAGGGTCTTGGAATAGTTCATTATGAGTCAATTCTCCAAGACCACTAAACGAAACAAGTAGGTGTCTGTCTAGGTGAGAGTGTGAAACTTTTGATATAATTAGTGTTTCTCAGGACGCTCCTCTTACACGGGAGTTAATCATGAGGCAATGCATGCAATTATGATTGGGATGACCCCTGGTCACTTTCTGTGAGCACTGGAGATATTTCCAGGATTGTATTCGTATCTAGGGGCCTTTGAGGTATTGATTAGTGCACCATTGGGGTACCAGTTGTGCTTTCAGGATTCGGGCTTTGCTACCCTGCCCATACAGTCGATCCCACCTGCGACTGTCCGCTTGAGTATTGGTTATATTGAGGTGACCTTAGTTTCCTTACCTAGGTTATTGAGGGGGTATTTGCAAAGGTTATTCTGCAAGTTTCCTGGACAGGTAGGGGTCGGACAACACAGTCGCTATATGTGTTGAAGATGAGGGCCACTATAATTGGTTACGAACCTCCTCTTTTTGTGTATGGGAGTCTCAAGCCTTTCCCAGGCAAGACATACCTGCTTCATTTGAGAGCTCACTTATCCTACCCTTGGTTTTATTATGATTTGGCTTTATTTATTCTTAGGTGTATACTCTGTGCATGCTAGATTGCTTAGGGTTGCGTAGCTAGATCGTGTCTTTTCTTTGTATTGAGTCATTGTGGATTCAGGTACAACACCTCACCATTCTCATTGTTTAGCTAGACTTCTGCCTTCCACGTCTCATTCTCCTTTGGAAGAGAGAACCAGACAGTATAAGAGGACTCATTCTCACTTTGTTTCATACACTATGGGTGATCACAAGCATGAGATTCTGGAGATTCCTGATTTTCCTTGTCATGTATGGGAAGATGAACCTCCTAGCACATATAGGACTTTGGTAGGGTCTGTTCGTCATTCGACTTGACCATCACAAGAATATTTTTCACGATTCATAGAACCCAGACACCCTAATCATCGATATTGGCTTCTAGGAAATGAAACTCACCACGCATCCACTAACACTAGCACTATTAGGTATGGCATGCCTGATATTCCCAATACCGGTATGACACCTCATGACGGATCAGGTGTTGACCCCAGTGCTGCGCCTGGGGCACTTCCATTCCTTTCCAGGTGGAGATTTTTGGTAGCTCTAGTCACATTACACCTTCCATCCCTTCAGTGGAGGTTCCTTCACACACACATCCTTGGCCTAACACTAGTGTTCCTATTCGGGGACCAGAACCTAGACATGTGAATATTGGGGGCATGAGTTATATTCCTTCACATATTCCATCATATTCTACACCAATCCCTTCAAATGATTTTTTAACCATGCATCTTCCTCCTAACTCTAGTGGGCCTTCTAGCTGGAGTTCTACTACTAGCCATGTTTTTCCTACTTCTGCTAGCACAGTAGTGTCACAAGGCGATGTGCCTCCTTCTGTGTCAGCATGACATGTATCTTCCCATGGAAATTCCTGTGGACCATCTCATGGTCCAGTTTATGGAACATATTATGGAAATTATTATGGACCATATTATGGACAAACCTACACACCTTATGGGTCCAGGTATCAACTTGTCTATCAGTCACCTAATTATGGCTTTGTAGCACCCCAGTCTCAAGGGACTCCACATCACAATCCTTACATGGAACCCTATATGGGTCAAATGGGAGGAGTTTATTATCCCAATGGCAAAGGCCATGGTGTATATAGCAGTCATCCTTATGCTAACTAGTCCTATCAGGGAGAATGGAACCCACTGGCTCAACCTAGGCTCCCTTTCCTAGTGACTTTGAATCTACCCGATCTGTCAAGATTGACGAATGATCCTGTATCTCATGACTCAGCATGGCTGACACTTCCTACCAAACTTCCTTAGGACATTCCAAAGTTCGAGGGTAAGGATGGTGAAGATCCCGGTGAGCACATTACGACCTTCCATCTTTGGTTCTCTTTGAATTCCTTGAACAATGATTCTGTTCGTTCGAGACTATTTCAACGCACCCTCACGGGTCCTTCCATGAAATGGTATATAGAGTTACCTAGGGGGACATATTATTTGTTTCATGACCTTTCTATTACTTTTCTTAACCATTTCCAGCTACCCGTGCATTACAACGCCGGTAGCGAACTCTTGTCAACATTTTGGCAAGACAAACCCACCCATATTTCAGATCATATTCAAGAGTAGTGTAGATAGAAGAGGATGATTAAATCCTTTATACCACTAGAGTTTCTTCTAGAGTGGTTCGTCAAGTCGTTGTTACCCTATATCACGAAGGATGTTTCCACATCCATAGTGTAAAACGAGGACCAAGCTATTTTTAGGGCCCAACAGTTGGACTTGATTTATGCTCAGTATGGGTTCCTTTATGAGATCATACCTAATGCTTTGCGTTCCAATTTCGACCCCAAGTTCAAACCTGGGCCACATGCCGATGGTATTGTTGGCTCTGCAAGTACCAAACCTATGGATTCGGTTATTAAAGAAGTGAGCCAGTTATCACTTAACTAATCTATGCTAGGGTAAGCTATGAATTTTCCCCTTCCTACCCAGTCAGCGGATGTACTTTCTCTGCAATCGTCGAACCCGAAAGGTAACCAACAACCTGGAAGGAATAAAAAGAAAGGAAAAAATAATAAGGATGGGAATAATAATAATAATGGGGCTAATGATAAGAACAATAACAATAATAATGTTGGGGGGGACAAGAAGTCTAAGTGAAAGGTTAAGTTTCCTTGCAAGTTGTGTAGGGATGACCATCTCACTCACTTGTTCCCTCGTATGGAAGATTCCTTGAAGTTCATAGCACAGGACCAGCTATGTTTACTAATCCTCATTAGAGGAAATTTCAACTCAAAATGGGTCTCCTAAGGAAAATTAATAAAATAATAGTTAAAATAATAAAATAATAGTTATTAATTTTGGAGGAAGAAAAGAAACAACTACTTTTTTGTTCATATTTTCGACATATCTCCCTGTGTTTTTACTCAAATTTCGATCGGGAGAGCTTGTTTTTCAGGTATTTCTTGTTTTTGGTGTAGCGGGGCCCATCAAAAGTATGCTGAGTGGGTACTCGTTGGATGTGAAATTTAATTCCGCATCCAACGAGCTCTCCTGATCAAAATTTGAGTAAAAACACAAGGAGATATGTCTAAAATACGAACAAAAAATGTAGTTTTTTTATGATACCTATCCCCAAATTTATATTAAAAAATTGTTTAAGAGGTGCTCCCTTTTTGAAGTTTAAATAATTTTGATTGGTTAATACATGGTGACATGGAATTTGTATTATTTTTGGGAGGCCCATTTTAAATTGAAATTTCCTCTAATTTACCAAATAATCAAAATATGAACTCGAGGACTGTTGATCCTGGTTGTGCGTCTAGTGGAACTCAAAACCCGTCGGATGCCGCTAGTGGTCATGGTTGCATCAACATGGTGAAAGATACTAGTGTTGTGATGCATGTGAAAGACTATGGTTTGTCACAACTAGACCTTGGGAAAGAACCTACTCCACCTGAGAGCTCTTTGTGAATTGAAAGCCTACGAATAAACATGAA
>LPNX010601864.1:0-19473 GCA_001517045.1 Pseudotsuga menziesii | reverse complement strand
TCTTATGGGAACCTTTAATTGTCCTATGCTCATTCTTATGATTGGGTCTAGTGTTTGTTGGGATTCGACCTCGTTGAATTCGGTCCCATTTCACACCTCTCATATGGAGGATCCTTGTATTCTTCCTCATCGTGTACTTTGAGTGATAATTCTATACCTTTCGATACAGACGTGTCGTTTCCTGCAACATTGGTGGCATATCAAGTGAATCTTGATCATGTTGTAAAGCCTAGTCCTTCCTCTTCGTGGATGGAGGAGGAGGACCCTTATGTGCTACCTGCTTGGGCAGTAGAGTCATCTCACTCTCAAGACTTCCTTGATGATGTTTTTCCATCTTATGAAGCTATTCTTGAGGACATGTCTGGGATGTTTTTCCATCTTAAGACCAGTACCGGCAATCGCGCTCCACATGGACAAGATTTTCGTCAGACTTGGTGCCTTCAATGCACTGTCCTGCCCGATTTGATTGATGGCGTGTATAAGAAGACACCTAAGTTAGGGAAAATTGCATCCTGCATTTCTTCAAGATTTCTGAGCGAACCCATGACCACCGAACGCGAGATTGACGCTTTGGTCAGAGAATTCGAGCAAGAGGGTCTAATCACCTGCTCTAATCGGTCGCCTGCCCTAGCTCACTGTGAAGACACTCCCCTAGCACCACCATGGCCAATGCAGACACGGTCTGCCAGGAAAAAGACTAGAACTGAAGTTCGCACCAAGCGCAACCAAGACCGGCAGCGGCAAACAGGGCAAACACCAGCAGCTCATCCTATGGAGCCCTCTGGCTCCACACAGGCCCCGGCTGGGGGAAGGGAGAACATTCCACCACCACGGCCACCATATCTACCTCCTGTTCTCCCAGGTACCGCGTTGCCTCGTCGCACAAAGAAATTTACATTAGCCACACCCTCGCTGCCACCGGGAGTACAGTTGATAGGAAATATGACAGGGAAGATTGATCGGCTTAAGTACAGTGATCACGACACCAATGACCATGGAAAGTTCCCACAGTTTGAACCAGCAGAATACTTGCACCGCGTCAAGTACCCAGATCATAGGGTCACACTACTGGAAGTGCAATCATGGGCTGCGGGCCTTGACAAAGCTGGCCTACTCAAGATACTTAACATTCCCCATTTCGGACGCGGCATACATGTGACTGTAGTGGCCAAGCATTTACTAGCCCTGGTGCATGATGGCTATTTATGGATAGGGGACCAGCAAATTCCTATTGACGCCGCCCTCATCCATAAGATCACAGGTTTACCCATGGCAGGACCTGATCTGGGAACTGAATTTCCGTCCAAACATGACGATACAAAGCTCGCGCAAACCATGAAAGAGCGGTTTGGCTTGAAAAAAGGTAAACGGGGGTATCACACTTCCGTGATTCAGGAGCAGCCCATTTGATTTGCAGCTAAACTCTTAGCCTGTAAACTCATACGGAAATGCAGGCCAACTGAAGTACCTGCCCCGGTTATCCGGATTGCTATGAACTGCGCTGAGGGGTATACTTATAAGTGGGCCGGATATCTTACGAAGGAGTTTCTGGAGGATGCCCGCGATGCGAAAGAAAAAGGTAGACCTTATCATTATTCCTGGCTTGTAATCCTTATTGCATTAGTTGGGTGGAAAGAACCCACTAAAGCCCAGTTTTTAGATGCAGTCAAAATAGAAATCAAGACGCTGCCACCTATGCAGAAGATGGCTAAAGTGAAGCGCAGCAAGGAACTTCAGCAGGAAATTGAGTCTTACAGGACGAAGGTAACGCTGCTGGAAAATGCGTTACAGCCCCTGGTTGATGAAGCATTAGAATTGAGCAATACTGCGGAAAGCCAACTCAAACTTTTGAAGACCTATGACACTTTTGCGCAGGAAAAGGCTGACACAGACTCTTCTTCAGTATTACAGGAATTGGTGGAAAAGGAGAAAGCCACTGATGATATACTGCATAATCTCACCAGTCGCTTCCAGACCCTCGCGCAGAAGATTCTCCCACCAGAGTCCTCGCAGAGTGTCCCGGGACGGGCCACTAGTGAGTCTTAGGGGCCTGTTGGGGCGTGTACCCTAAGGATTACTAGTTTTGGTAACTTCGCGGCTGTTGGAAAGTGGAGTTATGGGTCAACATAGTCTTAGGGGTGTCAGGGTAAGTCAAAACCCCCTTTTTGTAATAAACCCGTGGTTTAAATCCAGGGTTTAGGGTTTTTTGGGTGCCCATGGTTTAAGACCATGGTTTTGTAAAAATGCACAGTATAAATAAGCGCTTGTGTAAAGAAGATAGGTTAGGTTTTATGATGTAAGAAAGAATAAGGTGAAGCTAAGGTTGATTTTGAAAGGTTAATTCCTAGCTGTGTGCGTGGACGACCTCTACAGCTGTGTGCGCAGAGGGTTTTTGTAAGAAGAGAAAGAAAGATCTGCAGCTATGTGCGCAGAGGCCTGCTGCTGAGTGCGCGGCTTTTAAGGATTGAAGGGATCTGCAGCTGAGTGCGCAGATCAAACTGTGGATTTTGTAGGAAGTTGAATAAAACACAGTTTGTGGACGTAGCCCCTACACTGGGGGTGAACCACGTTATATCCGGTGTTGTGGTTTCTTGTGTTGTTCCTGTTTCTGTTATCTTTTATGCATTAATAATGTATACATCTGATAAGTTAGATCGCTGTTAATATTTAGCTTCGCTGTGAATTCCCTGTAGCGGGTTGAGCAAGTAATGACTGTTTATTTATCTGCGAAGTTGTATGTGAATGAATGGTAAAGCTTTCATAGTATTGATTAATAAGATTATTAAAGGCTAAGGTACAGTAATCCCCCTCTCGGCTTGCAGAAACCTGATTCTGTGGCACCCCATAGCTGTTTCGGGTGAGACTGCAACCTTTGCACAGGTTGTTGCCGAAAGGGCCAACACTGTGGGTCTTTTGTTGGTGTGACACTAAAGGTTTAAACCCGGGTCTGCCCTATTGCCCAACAAATTGGTTCCGTTGCCGGTTGAATTCAGTACTTGCTCAAGAGGGGTTTACATTGTACCTTGGGGGCTATGTTCTAGAGGCCCTCTATGAAGGACATCGGTGATTGGTTTGCTGAGACTTGTCTGAAATTCGCGCAGCAAGAGAATACGACTCCGTGTCGAAGCGCAAGTGAATTTTTACAAAGGTATGTTTTTTGTGATACTTATGAAATTTTCTTTGGTAGTTTCCACATAGAGTTGCACCAGTGGTTGTCTAGGTTAACAGAGCGGAGGAGGAACTTTCAAGCTCGACGGATTCCTGTGTGGACCCCCGCAAGGGTCAATCTTGTGCAACACGTGAACAACGAGGTATCCCGCGCTGTCGATTTCTGGACGACGCGAACATTGGAATCCTTCGTGACAGAGTTTGCCATTGATACAAGCACTTCTTTCAGCGAAGCTGAACGACAGTTTTTCAAAGGGCCCCGTGGTAAGTTTTTAAATTCCTTAAGCTTTAAGATTAAAATACTATTGGTTGAAAAGGGTATATTATTATTTGAATCAAACTGTTAGTTTAGTAGTACTAACATATGTTTGCGAGTGAGAATATTTTTGACGCGCAAAGTGGGTTTCCACGAAGTGAGCAAAGGTACAAAAGAGATTTTGAGTCCTACTCCTCAGGACAGACCACCGCATTTCCCCCTGTAAACCCTCCACAGCCAGACCCTGAAGAAAACCCTTCGGTAGGAAACCCTCCTGTTACCCCCCAGCGTCGCTTCGTTACCCCTAAAGTTCAGTCGCAGTGTGACAGGAAACCAAGTCCAAGTATTCCGGCCACAGGTCAATCTGCCCCTGTAAATCCCCCCCCCATCAACGTCCTGTCCCCCTCCCAACCCTCCCAGAACCACCATGGACCACCTAGCTGATGACATTAAGCTACCCATCTTCAAAGGAACGGGATCAGAAGATCCAGAACAGTTCTGGTTTTTATGTGAGGCCGTCTGGAACGCGAAGAGTATTACCGACCTGGATGTGAGAACCGCGCAGCTCATTACTTCCTTTCGCGACCGGGCTTTGACCTGGTTCATGAAATTCTCCAGTAATCAGCACCCCACTTTGGATGGAATCAAGGCCACCATCATTAAGGAATTTAAGAAACCAAAATCAAAATCGCAGAGCATCACTGAACTCAAAGAGATTCAACAGCGGCGCAGGGAATCCGTGTGGGACTTTGACCAGAGATTCAAAGTTCTATTAGACCAAGTGAGCTTTACCATTAGTCCTGCGCAGCATAAGGAATGGTTTATCGCAGCGCTATTGCCGCATATCAGAACTCCGCTCATGCAACAGAAGGTTGCTGACCAGCAAGAGGCTCTGGAAATCGCAATGAATCTAGAGACCGCTCCCGTCGGAGATAATTCTGGTCTTGCTCAAATCCAAGCGTAGCTGGTAGCGATGGCCCTGGAGCTTCGTGACATGAAGAAATCTAAAACCAGTCGAGAGGAGGTCTGGTGTACGCAATGTCGGTCCGAGGGTCACGATAGGGACCAGTGCCCCGTGGTCAGAACATATCTAAATACGGGCACGCCCAACCAATTCAATGCCGGTGTTCTATATTGTGAGATTTGCCGAACCTCTGGCTAGCATCTCCCTGAGCACTGCCATCTTCTTCAGAGATATGTTCAAGTTCCCAAAAACCCCTACTGCCAGTTCTGTAAGTCCGTCGGGCATAATGAAGAAGAATGTCGTAGCTACGACTTTATGCGAGAGCGCACCTCTGATGCCTACCGAGTCCACAATGAAGCCCAGAATAATGATGGCTATGGTTACCGCGGCGGCGCCTCCGGAAGAGGTGCTTTTGGCGGTCGCGGCCGTGGTGGGATGACTGGCAGAGGTAGAGGCCAGGTTGTGTGTTACAATTGTAACCAAGTTGGTCACTTGGCTCGCGATTGTCAGAACCCCACTATGACCTGTCAGTATTGCCACGCAGTGGACCACGTGATTGAACAGTGCCCCCGGCTCCTCGCAAAGATTCAGGAAAACAATCGTGGTCCTAATCCAAGTATTTAGTTGATTTTCGTGGAGCAAATACCTGCCCCAGCTCTCAATGTGGTCACCCGGAGTGGAGCTATGACACATACTCAAGACTCACCAAAGCCACCTGCCGTGGTGTGCGCACAAAAGGCCTCCAAGAAAGTCCCAGCCCTTGACCCTGCAAAGGACCCCGCACCAGTCCAGGAGGCCCTGTGTGATAGTGTTGACCCTGGCACTGTAGAAATACCTGCGCGGAAACATCAGCAGGCTTCGCAGCCACAGGAGGCCTCGACGGATAAAGTGAGTACACTATCCTTTTTCTTGCAGAGCTGTATGAAACTCTTGCGGAATCAGAACGCTCTAAACGAGCTGCAAAAAGTTCTTGCTGTCACAGACCCTCAGAGAGGAATTGATCAGGAGAAAACTGTTAGTTGTGTCCGAAGAACGGGAAGGGAAATGAGATTGAACGTTCAGATACGAGAATATGATATGACTGATGTCATCCTGGATCTTGGATCAGACGTGAATGTCCTACCCAAGCAGACCTGGGGACAACTGGGAAAGCCTTCCCTGGTTTGGTCACCTATACAACTGCGACTAGATAACCAGCAAAGGATTGTACTGCTAGGGAGACTTCTTAGTGTCCCAATCGACATCGATGGGGTCAGTACTCTAGCAGATTTTGAAGTTATTGAGATCATTGATGACAGCAACCCTTACCCAGCCCTATTGGGAATTGAGTGGGCCATGGCCAATGCTGCAATCATCAACCTTAAAAGGAGACAGATGGCCTTCGAAGGAAATGGCCTGCGCATTATTTTACCCCTCGACCCATCCCAAGGAGAAAGATATACAGAACCACTCAGAGATGAAGGGGAGCAGGATACTCTAGACCACATCTACAACATCACAGCCAAGGATGCAGATTATGTCAAGCCTAATGATGATGGTGTAATGGATTGGCAATGTGATAGCTCCTGCATGTCTGATTCAGACGATGGTCTGGAGAATTGGCAAAATCGACTGTACGAGCTACATGGCCATAGATGCACGCAGATCACTCAGTCTCTTCGATGTCTTAGCACACAGCCTAGAGAATTTCCTGCACAGGTCGGGATGACAGACTCTGGAGAATTTATTGCACCTATGTCAGAACGAGTACCTCAGTCACAAAACACCCAGAGTCTGGAAATAGCAATAGAAGCTACAGCAGCATGGGGGACCGATCATACAAAGTCTCACCCCAGTCAGGGAACCTGCCAGAAATTCCTGCGCCCCAGAGTCATAAGGCAAGCTCAAGAAGTGCGAAGTAAGTTCAAGGGGCGGAATAGCCCTCAGGGACATTTGAGGCAGAACTATACAGTAATGGCAAACACACCTCGCAAGGAGTGGGTGCATAAGTTCGTACATATCTTGGACCCTATAGCGAAAAATGGGCATATGAAGGTTGAGCTCCGGCACGGTACTGTAAGTGGGAATGATCTTGTGGATAGCTTTTTGATCACATTTTCCATTAATAAAAGTGGTCTTGTTTTAGATATAGCTTTCCGATCACACCACGACAAGGCAAATGTTGATCATCCAGGAATTGGATACCAAACCCAGGGGCAGAGCCAAGACGCTAGTGCCTCAAACCTAATAGTCCTGTCGCAGATATTACCAGGTCGGGTCGAAGGGCACTATTGGGCCGAGGCTGCTTATTGCCCCGAGGCTTCCACCATGATTCTGCCGCGGCCCAAAAATATAGCAAGGCTCAAAATCCGACCGTTGGGAAGCAGCCAATTTGGCGGCGGCGGAATTTTAATTGCTTTAAATGACTATACTAAGACCAGTACCGGTAATCGCGCTCCACATGGAAAAGATTTTCGTCATACTTGGTGCCTTCAATGCACTGTCTTGCCCGATTTGATTGATGGCGTGTATAAGAAGACGCCTAAGTTAGGGAAAATTGCATCCTGCATTTCTTCAAGATTTCTGAGCGAACCCATGACCACCGAACGCGAGATTGACGCTTTGGTCAGAGAATTTGAGCAAGAGGGTCTGATCACCTGCTCTAATCGGCTGCCTGCCCTAGCTCACTGTGAAGACACTCCCCTACCACCACCACGGCCAATGCAGACACGGTCTGCCAGGAAAAAGACTAGAACTAAAGTTCGCACCAAGCGCAACCAAGACCGGCAGCGGCAAACAGGGCAAACACCAGCAGCTCATCCTATGGAGCCCTTTGGCTCCGCACAGGCCCCGGCTGGGGGAAGGGAGAACATTCCACCACCACGGCCACCATATCTACCGCCTGTTCACCCAGGTACCGCGTTGCCTCGTCACACAAAGCAATTTACATTAGCCACACCCTCGCTGCCACCGGGAGTACAGTTGATAGGAAATATGACAGGGAAGATTGATCGGCTTAAGTACAGCGATCACGACACCAATGACCATGGAAAGTTGCCACAGTTTGAACCAGCAGAATACTTGCACCGCATCAAGTACCTGGATCATAGGGTCACACTACTGGAAGTGCAATCATGGGCTGCGGGCTTGGACAAAGCTGGCCCACTTAAGATACTTAACATTCCCCATTTCGGACGTGGCATACATGTGAATGTAGTGGCCAAGCAGTTACTAGCCCTGGTGCATGATGGATATTTATGGATAGGGGACCAGCAAATTCCTATTGACGCCACCCTCATCCATAAGATCATAGGTTTACCCATGGCAGGACCTGATCCGGGAACTAAATTTCCGTCCAAACATGACGATACAAAGCTCGCGCAAACCATGAAAGAGCGGTTTGGCTTGACAAAAAGGAAACGGGGGTATCACACTTCCGCGATTTAGGAGCAGCCCATTCGATTTGCAACTGAACTCTTAGCCTGCAAACTCATACGGAAATGCAGGCCAACTGAAGTACCTGCCTCGGTTATCTGGATTGCTATGAACTGCGCTGAGGGGTATACTTATAAGTGGGCCGGATATCTTGCGAAGGAGTTTATGGAGGATGCCCGCGATGCACAAGAAAAAGGTAGACCTTTTCATTATTCCTGGCTTGTAATCCTTATTGCATTAGTTGGGTGGAAAGAACCCACTGAAGCCCAGTTTGTAGAAATAAACCCCGGCACGCCAGGGGCAACGAGGTATGCCTCCCTATGGATATCCTCAGATAAGGAAGCTCAGTAGATGACGAACACTATGTTCGTCTTCTATGCTATGAGTATTCACTATGAGATTGTGCGAACACCTCGACTTACCAACGAAGTGTTCTCTCAATACGAGGGCGTCGCACACTTTAGTGCCGATATGCATCATGTTTTCATTCAAGCTCGTGCAGATCCTCAATGGAAATGCTTCAAATTACCATATGTAGTCACCGAACCAGAAATCAGGCGGATAGTTCATCAATGGTCGGCCGAATGGCTGAAAGATTTAGGGAAAAAACCCTCTATTCCGGTTCCCCCAGCTACCAATATTGGCACAGGTACTAGTCAGGTGCAGCAGCAAAGCCCATTGGAAGATAGCGAAGACTTAAGTGATTCGCAGATGAATGACGACGGCAAGGGTGGAGACAGCGGACAGGATGAACAGGATGAACAGGATGGGGAGTCGGTCAAGACCATATCAGATCCTAACCCACCAACGAAGCACAAGTCACCGGAAGTAGCTGAGGTAACCAAGCCACAGTCCCGCAAAAAGGCAAAAGCATCGAAGGACAAAGATATCGAGGAAGAAGCCACTGTCACGCTGGATGCACTGGAGCACGCTCTAGAACAGTCTACGACAGCGCTTACTAAAAAATGGTCAGAGTTTGCAGAACTGCATCTTGCCGGCCTCTCAGGTATCGCAAACAGGGTATCGGAGTTAAAAGAGCTAACAGCAAAATCAGCTCCCAGTACTGCGACAAGTAGCACTATGGCACCCACGCAGCAGGATATTAGGCAATGGCCACCCAGAGATCACCAGGGACAGGTATCAAGCACAACTCTGATACAGCCTGACACAGATTCCCGACCCCAGACGAATATAACCGCGGAGCTTGATTATACAAAGATGTCTATGTCAGAGTTGCACCTCTATCAGCTCGCGATTACAAAGGAGATCCATGCTCGAACCCAAGTGTCACAAATCCAATTGGAAGACACCATCAAACAAAACAAAACTTTTGCAGCACGGCTAGAAGAGATCGCACAACAGAAGAAAGAGGCTGAACAAACAACAACTACGCTGATGCGAGCATTGGACGAGGCATGTTGGAGTCTTTCTGACTCCGACATACAGGGAGCAGAAGAACCAGAGCAGATAATTTCTAAGCTGAGAGACTATGCCCAGCAGTCCCGCAGCGAGGTTGAAAGGATGAAGATAGAACACCAGCACCAGATTGCAGAACTTCAACTGTGAATTCCTTCTGAGACTCCACCAGAGGTCCGAGAACAGCGCCAGCAGGACATCAAGGCTTCAGCAGCAAAAATATCAGATAATGTGGCTAGCGTCACCAAACTAATGGAAGACAGCATAGAAGCATGGGCAAACCTACAGGACCATCCAGATGTAGGGAAGATTCAAGAAACCATCAAGTTGCGCCAGGATGAATTAGATGCAGTCAGAATAGAAATCAAGACGTTGCCACCTATGTAGAAGATGGCTAAAGTGAAGCGCAGCAAGGAACTTCAGCAGGAAATCGATTCTTGCAGGACGAAGGTAACGTTGCTGGAAAATGCGTTACAGCCCCTGGTTGATGAAGCATTAGAATTGAGCAATACTGCGGAAAGCCAGCTCAAACTTTTGAAGACCTATGACACTTTTGCGCAGGAAAAGGCTGACACAGACTCTTCTTCAGTATTACAGGAATTGGTGGAAAAGGAGAAAGCCGCTGATGATATACTGCATAATCTCACCAGTCGCTTCCAGACCCTCGCGCAGAAGATTCTCCCACCAGAGTCCTCGAAGAGTGTCCCGGGACGGGCCACTAGTGAGTCTTAGGGGCCTGTTAGGGCGCGTACCCTAAGGATTACTAGTTTTGGTAACTTTGCGGCTGTTGGTAAGCGGAGTTATGGGTCAAGATAGTCTTAGGGGTGTCAGGGTAAGTCAAAACCCCCTTTTTGTAATAAACCCGTGGTTTAAATCCAGGGTTTAGGGTTTTTTGGGTGCCCATGGTTTTGTAAAAATGCGCAGTATAAATAAGCGCTTGTGTAAAGAAGATAGGTTAGGTTTTATGATGTAAGAAAGAATAAGGCGAAGCTAAGGTTGATTTTGAAAGGTTAATTCCCAGCTGTGTGCGTGGACGACCTCTACAGCTGTGTGCACAGAGGGTTTTTGTAAGAAGAGAAAGAAAGATCTGCAGCTGTGTGCGCAGAGGCCTGCTGCTGAGTGCGCGACTTTTAAGGATTGAAGGGATCTGCAGCTGAGTGCGCAGATCAAACTGTGGATTTTGTAGCAAGTTGAATAAAACACAGTTTGTGGACGTAGCCCCTACACTGGGGGTGAACCACGTTATATCCGGTGTCGTGGTTTCTTTTGCTGTTCCTGTTTCTGTTATCTTTTATGCATTAATACTGTATACATCTGATAAGTTAGATCGCTGTTAATTTTTAGCTTCGCTGTGAATTCCCTGTAGCGGGTTGAGCAAGTAATGACTGTTTATTTATCTACGAAGTTGTATGTGAATGAATGGTAAAGCTTTCATAGTATTGATTAATAAGATTATTAAAGGCTAAGGTACAGTAATCCCCCTCTCGGCTTGCAGAAACCTGATTCTGCGGCACAACATAGCTGTTTCAGGTGAGACTGCAACCTGCGCGCAGGTTGTTGCCAAAAGGGCCAACACTGTGGGTCTTTTGTTGGTGCGACACTAAAGGTTTAAACCCGGGTCTTCCCTATTGCCCAACAATATGCCCACTATCAAATCCGATGGTGAAACAACCACACATTTTGTATTTAACAATATTATCACTCGGTTTGGATTTTCGAAGGAGCTTGTCACTGACCCTGGCAGTCACTTTTAGAACAAAATGATGGAAGAGTTGTCTTCAAATTTAGGATATAAGCATGAACATTCCTCTTCTTATTACCCTCAAGTGAATGGATAGGTTGAAGCAGTGAACAAGTCACTTAAGTCCATTCTCCAATGATCCATCACACAGAGCAAGACTAATTGGCATATCATGTTGTATCCTTCTTTGTGGGCCTATAGAACCGCGGTCAAGAATGCAACCGATTTTTCTCCCTATCAGCTTGTGCATGGGGTGGAGTCATTTTTACCGGTTGAAAGCAAAATCCCTTCTTTGAAGGTAGCTGTGGAGCTTTTACCAGAGACTTCCACATTGGAAGAACATCTGGTCCACTTGGAGCAGCTTGATGAGCAACATCGAGATGATTTAGTGGCTCTTGAGGTTAACAAGCATCGTGTTAAGGTCCAATACGATAAGTATTTCTATCCTAGGAGGTTTAATGAAGGTGGCTTGGTCCTTTTGTGGGATCAAGCTAAGGAACCGTTAGGGGAAGGAAATTTCAACCCGATGTGGCATGGTCCTTACGTGGTTAAACGTGTCTTATAGAAAGGTGCCTATGAGTTGGTGGATTATGAAGGGACAACCTTGGCGGAGCCTAGAAATGGGCTCTATCTTAAAAACTACTATGCATGATCTTTAGCTAGGGCTGACTTTTTGTATATTATTGTACATTTTTTCATTGCATAGTTAGGTCTTCTTATGGTGATCGGGTTTGTTGATTAGCTTTCGTTTTCTATAGAATATTTCGATGGAGTCTTCTGTTTACATAGGATTCATTGATGGTGCTAGCCGCCACACTCAGAACTCATCTTCGGCTACTTGGGTGATCTATACTCCTATGGGTCAAGTGTTGTATTCAGGAGGCGTATGTTTACGACCTTCTTCGAACAATGTTGCTAAATATATTTTCGTGATTGAATTATTGTAGGATGCCATTTCACATCGTGTTCTTTCTCTTGAGGTACGTCTTGATTAACAGCTAGTGGTCTCACAACTTAATGGCTTGTATCATGTTAGGGATCCGACATTATTACGAAGATTCTTGCGTGTAAGATTGCTAGAACGAAAATTTGAGAGTATAACATACATTCATATTCCAAGAAATTTTAATCAAGTTGTTGATTCATATACTAGCTATGTACTAGATTTTCATTTGTTTCACAGACCATAAGCATTTCACAAACACATTTTACACATGTAAATATAATAGAAATCAATCATCATAAATATTTTTCATTAAGTCAAAAAAAGGTGACGTCATAATACATAAGTGTCATATACAAAATGGGGCTTTCGAGCCACCAAAATATACACCCAGGTCTCTAAGCCTGAGGTGGAGGAGGGTGTTGATCATCGTATCACACCACGACTCTAGCTAGCTGACAAAATAATTGGACCCATGCCCGTGGTACCCCAACCACCCGGCGCTGCATAGCCTCAGGCAAGTCCTCAACTTGCGTAATGGGAACCCTTTGTGTCAAGCAAACAAAGTTTGTGTGGATGCTTTGGAGCGTCCGCTCCACATCCACACCCATGATCTCATCACCTCTTCCCCTCTGTCGATGACGAGGAAAGCCTTCTTCCTGTCATGCTCCCACATATGCATGTACATGACAAAGTTTCATCATGTGTCGTCACACCAAAAACATGTCTTTTGATTTCATATATTAAAAAATACAAAAAAAATTAATAACTCAAAAAATAAAAGAGAGTTGGGGTTCGTTACCTATGTCTCCATATGTTGGTCCTGGTGGTAGATGCATATTCGGATCTCTGCGTAAGTCTATCCCTGCATAGGGGTAGTCATCTATGGCGATGATCTGTCTTTGCCACTAGAGGAAGAATTTTGTCAGGTAGGGGTTGGCCACTTTCCCCCCCCCCCCAGTCTCTACATCATAGTGGCTAGCGTAGCTGAGACGGATCCCTAACTCTGTGTGGAGCAATGTCAACTCTAGGGATTAGCCTCGACACCCTCTCGAAAAAGAATGCACTCAGTATGCTACCAAACCCAAAGTTTCGTATCCTGCCCATCTTGTAGTCACTGATTTGCTGCTTCATGTTGCTTGGCATTAAGGTAGTCCAATCATATATTGTGGGTCATGTACACTCTACTGCATAGAACATCATTGGCCTTGAGTCCTGGTGGAGTGATGCTAAACCTGCGATTCTTCCCAATGCCAATAGTATGGCTTTCAGCCCCATGTTCTGCACTATGTTTGTTAGGATTTGACTCCCAACCTTCTCTGTATCAGGAAGGCAATACACAACTATGTACTCCTCTATAGTCAACTCGCCTCCTAGCCCACAGGATCGAAGGTTCACCATCTCCCCTCTCTAGGGAAAACCCGTGATAAAATATATGTCCTTAACCTCAATGCTGAGTGACATCCCATCTATCTGAAAGGTCTCAGAATCTAGATCCTAGTAGTCTACTAGTAGCTGGAGTAGCCTTGGCTTGGCTCTTAAGCTGCCAAGGCGCTAAAACTTATACAACCCACAAGCCCTTAGTTCTTGTTGAGCCATTATATCTCCTTGTACTGCCTCTTCAACATCACCATGCTCTCTCTCTCTCTCTCCATTCTAACACCATATTGCACAATTTTTTTTGAGTTTCATCAGTATTTACCTTTTAAAATCACATTTGCGGCCCTATATGTGACTATTTTTAGAACACCCATGTATGTACGTAGGTATCATGGTATTTTTTGCGTATATGTAGCCCTATATGTGGAAAAAAACCTGATTTCCGCGTGGGCCGAAACGCACATTTTGGGGTGGCCTAAAGAAAAAAATTGACCACTAAAATTAAAAAATTTTGCATGGAAGTGAAAGAGAAGGGCTTGGGTAATTACCTGGACCAAACGCACAGTGATTTCGCCGGACGATGCTCCCAGAATCAGCTCTTGAAATTATGGATACAAATGCACTATCGTGGGTGAATTTTCAAAATGGCATGAAAATTTTTAAATTTTCACTATTTTATAGAAAACATTTTGAAATTTTTACCCACTTCCTATAGTTTTAACTGTTTTTTACCATGTTGGACCATTTGGACTAATATGATGTTGTAAGAGCTCATTTTGAGGGTGGTTTGACCGAGACTTTGACCCGTTCGTTTCTATTACAGGTATCATGTCTAAACTGGCATATAAGTTAGTATTTCACATCTGCCTATATTTTGCATGACCTTATGACAATTTCTTCTTAACCTTAGGTACGAACCCATTCCATAATGTCACAGAACCTTCTTGCTGCTTTTAGAAGTGGCGTTATGTGAATGGTAGAGCTTTCCCATACATGGGTACCCTGGTTAGATCCCATATTGCATTTGGCGCCCATGCCAACATTTCTCCTTTAGGTTGTGGGAGTCCTTTTAGTCCTGCCATGTCTTTGAGCAAGAGCTTCATTCTCCTCTTGAAATTTATGCTAGCCATTTCCCTTGGGACTCCCTTGTATATATCAAGTTGTAATTGCATTTTCATGAGTTTTTCTTGCCTTCTTGAGCTTTATGCCAGCTCCCTGAATTTGAATTATCAGCCATATAGCCTGAGCTTGTCTCATGTCTATCCAAGACAAGAAAAGATGTTATCTTTGGCATTAGTTGAGTTGTGTCACCTTTGAACAGAGCACTGTATATCACATTTGTTGCTTGGGTATTAGTTTGACTTTAGGAGTTGTACTCGCTACTCTAAGTTTACCTCCAACGACTAGTTAAGCTTCCAGTCCCTATGGAGCCTCTGTTGGTGCTTCTTGTATCACAGAGATGTCCCAGTTTTCATATCGAGTCCATACTGCCTACCTTCAGTCACCATTTGCCTTTATTCTCTTGTTCAAAGGAAGTTGAAGCCTGAGTCCACCACTCCTCAGTTATCTTGGCTTTGCATGTGGGCCATTCCTGGTACTGTTACTGGTTTGTACACATATTGTTCTCCCACATTATACATCGTTGATGAGTACCTTGTGTTGGTTTATGGGGGATGCCTTAATTCCCTCCTTCCAGTGGATTCCATTCCATCAACATCAGATCATTTATTATGGAATAGGAGTCTAGAGTCCTTTGCGTTCTTTGAGACTTATAGTCATCAGTGGTAGGTTCTCTTGCCATTGACAGTTTTTGGGAATACATCAATGTCCCCTAATCGATGGATTCTACCAAGTGTTTGACCTCAACAAATATATTCACACTTGTTAGATTGCATTCTGTACCTTGATTCCCATTTTCATTATCGGTGGGTGATCTCGCGTCTGTTAATGGTATACATCAATGACTGGTAATCAGATGATGGAATACTATGTTTGACCTCAACACATCGATTCACATAGTAGGACATGTACTCATAGCGGTTCGCATAGAAGACCTTCCAGCTTGGTGGCATTCCATATATGCTACCTCCTTAATCGTTCCAATGTTCATGAGATTTCAGCTCTCGTGACGTGATTCTAGTGTATACCAGATATCTTCAGCTATTATGGAGATCTTGATCCATTGTGTATATTCAATCATTATGGAGATCTTGATCTATTGTACATCTTCATCTACTTTGGAGATTCTGATCTATTGTATATTGTACGTGGCAATGACCACACATGTCACATTTTGTATATCATGCCTATTCATGGCCATTGTACTCTTATGTATCTAGGACTGCTCTATGTATTTGTATTCATATGCAGAGATTTATCATTTTTTTGTACTAATGAGTGGCTGGTTCTTCCACATGGGTCTTCATTAATCCACTTGTGGGATGGATTTTATAATGTATTTCGACCCTCATGTCATCCCTTTGACCTCACACATTAGGTGCATCTGTTATAACTGATTTTACCACACATGGTTGATCACATATTTATGGCCTCCCCTGTCCCTCTGCAGACTCTTTAGACACCATGGACTCATATTATCATTTGATGTTCCAAGTTCATCCCTTAAAAACCCATGTTTATTGTTGTACGCAACTTTTAATCCCATACTTGCATGTACACACGACTTTTGACCTCAAACCCGCGTACATCGGGATATGTGCATAAGTCCAAATAATTTTGGATTTTTCCTCATAGGAGTCCGAATAACTTAACTCTTGGCCTTGAAAATGCCTTGAGAACACTCGTATTCAACCCTCCATTACCCTTTTGGAGTGCTATATAAGGAACCCTTTGCATACATTGAAGGAGAGGAATTGAATAGTAAGTAAACTATAGTCCATTATTGCCATAGTTTGCGTATACTTGAGTTTGCATCCCTTTTTCCCTTTGGAGCGCTTTGTGTTCTTCCCAAGCTTACATTTTCTTGTGAGATTACTATCAAGAGATGGAGGATTGAGGTGGTGGAGGCCCAGGTGGAGGACTTGGTTTCTCCGGTTTGTAGACATGCCAATAGAGGTTGTCACTATTGTAATCTCTGATTTTATTAATAGAAATATATTTTCCTGTCCAGTTATGTGCAATTGAATATGAATATTGAATCCATGTATGTGTTTAATTGCTTATGCATCATTGAATATATATGCTAGAGTAGGTCTAACACAATATTATATAGCATGCTTGTCTTGTTTGCTGTTGTTGAGAGTGAATTGCTAACACAAGCGTGAATTGGAAATCTCAATGGGGATCTACTTCAACCGTCTAGAATAAGGTACGATTCAGTATCCCTTAGTGTTAGATGTTTGGTTTCTCTTGCATATTGGGAAATATTGATTTCTAGTGTCAAAGCTGTCTGTTGTGGTACACCCCAATCCATAGGAATTTTCTCTTTGTAACACACATGGATGGCAGGACTGATATTTTGTATGGGGTTGAGATCTGCTCTACAGAAAATACTCTTGTATGGAGAATATGCCTACATTCATATGTAGATACCATAGAATAACACTGGGTTGGGAGTGGTCATAACCTTAGTGGTATGGATTCTCTATGATGAGTCCTCATGGACATTGTAGTATAACACTCACTTGGGAGTGGTACTAACCTCAGTGTTATGGATGTTCTATGATGAGGGCCGATATTTTTTATGCGGTCGAGATATACTCTGCAGACAATACTTTTGAATGGAAGAGTATACCTACACATGAGTGTAGATACTGTAGTATAATACTAAACTATGTGGTATGGATGGTCTATGATGAGTCCTCACAGATGATAGGTCCTGCACTAGGTGTGGTTGAGATCTACATTTAGTTGTAGACAATTCAGCTAGTCGATATCATGGACTAGGATGATGGAGGATTGCATCATCCTTGGACTTACGTCCTAAAGTGATAGGGATTGATCATCCCGCAAAGAGATCATGTGTACTACAGATAGCATGGTGACAAATTATCAATTATATCATAGTGCGGTTGCAAAAGATCAAGAAGATCGAAGTACTGCTAAAAAGGATTGAAATGATCAAAGTGTTGCTGCTACAAAGGATCAAGAAGATCGAAATACTTCTACAAAGGATCTAATATAAAAGTGCTGATACAAAGGATCAATAAGATTGAAAGTGCTGCAAAGGATTGAAGATCTAAGTACTTCTGCAAAGGATCGAAGATCTAAGTACTTTTGCAAAGGAACAACAAATCAAAGTGTTTCTACGAAGGATCGAAATATCGAAGTGTTGCTGCCAAAGGATCAAGTGATCATGTGATGCAGAAGATGAAGACATTGAAGAGTAACTATTCTAGTTACTGATTGTGAAAACTTCCTATCATGTATAGATGTATTACCTTGATACTTCTAAAGATATTGTCTCTTTGTTCTCCTATAGTCTATGATGATGTTGTCATTAGAATAACCTTCTCGTTAAGGGTGTTATAGCGGATTTCACCACTCCAGGTGAATCACACTTTGTATGGCCTTCCCCTATCCCACTACAGACTCTTTAGACCCCATGGACCATCTTTTATCCTTTGATGTTTCCTTGATCATCCCTAAAACTATATGAAAAATGATATACGCGGCTTTTAACCTAATAACCGCGTACATACGCGGGTTTGACCCATATAACCACGTACATCAAGATGTGTGCATAATCCAAATCCTTTTGGAGTTTTCCTTGACATGGATCCGACTCATTCGACTCCTGGCCTTCCATATGCCTTGAGATCGCTCGGATTCAACCCTTCATTATCCCTTGTGAAGCTATATAAGGAACCCCTTGGTACATTGAAGGCATATAGAGAGATTGAAAGCAAAGAAACTATAGTCCATTGTTGCCGAAATTTATACTTGAGTCTGCATCCCTTTGTCCCTTTGGAGCACTTTTGTGTTCTTCCCAAGCTTTCCTTTTGCTAGTGAGCTTGCTATCATGAGATGGAGGATTGAGGTGGTGGAGGCCGAAGTGGGGGATTCAGTTTCTCTGGTTCGCAGACATGCCGTCAGAGGTTGTATCTATCTTGTAATCTCTAATTTATATTAATAAGAACTATCTTTTCCTGTCCAATGATGTGTATTTGATTGAATATTGTAACCATTGGAATATGTCAAATGCTTTTACATTATTGATTATATATGCTAGAATAGATCTAACACCATGATATATAGTATGCTTGTAGTGTTTACTTGTTGTTGACGAAGTATTATATCAATTCAAGCTGAAGATTGGAAAGCTCAATGGGGATCTACTTCAACCGTTCGGAATAAGGTATGAGGTCTGATCCTTTAGTGTTAGACATTTTATTTCTATTGCATATTGGGAAAGATATATTTCTGGAGTCAAAGCTATCTGTTGTGATACCCCAAGCCATAGGAATTTATCTCCGTAACAGAATTGGCGACTCTGCTGGGGAGTTCCTAGTAGTTGTCCTTTGGGGGTGATTTTATCGGCATTCAATGTCTTTGAATTGCTCTTTCTCTTTTGTTCTTGTGTCAGGTTTGGGGGCATGTATGCCTGGTAGAGTCTGATTGGAGTGAAGTTTGTCTTAGCCTGTCTGTTTTCCTTGTTTTATGCACCTTTTCTTCCTGTACCCAGGTTTTTTGATTTACAGTCGCGTATACATGCAGTTTCCTCTGTGATTTCCGCGTATACATGCGGGTTTACTGCGAACAGTCACGTATACCCTGGATTTTTCCCTTTTTGTGGAAGTTAATTAGTTGCTGGGTATATGCTGTTAGTTGCTGAGTCTTCTTTGGCACTGCCTGAGTCTGTTTTGACCTCTGTTTCTGACCGGAAACGTTTTTTTTTTAGCCTAAATTTTTTTTTAGGAAAGTTCTTGTTATGACATTTTTGATTTTTTGTTTGAGATTAGTGCATTAGAGTTATTTTACCTTAGTGCTTTGCTTGGATGCTATTTATGCATGCTTGCAGAGTCTGGAGGTGGTAGAATCGTTCTTTTGCTCTTTGCATCTCATATATTTTCAAAAAATCCAAAAACATTTGCTTATCATAATGCATTGCATTTTGTACATTTCATTGTGCTTGCACTAGATCTAGATTTGCTTTGAAGTACTAGTTAGGACTTCATATAGGAAAAATTTGCATTCATCATTTGAAGAAGAATTGTGCATTTCACGTAGTA
>LPNX010601810.1:141221-158619 GCA_001517045.1 Pseudotsuga menziesii | reverse complement strand
ATATATATATATATATATATATATATATAGAACATATTCATCTTAATATCCTCAGGGCCACATTCAACCTTGCAAAAGATTCAATATGTAATTCAACATGAAACCTAGCAAAATCCCATTGTCATGGAATTTCAGAATGCATTCCTCCCAACTATCATTATGAAATTGATTAGGATACCCCAAGATGTCCAAGAAAACCATTAGAATCTTCTTTGAACTGCTGGGCTATGCACTATAGAGTAGCACTCAAGACTTTAAAACATCCACTCTATAGGATCTCCAAGAACTAACATCATTATTTGTCCATTACTGTAAAGATGATGTACTATAAGATTTTTCTGGACTTGTTGATTTCACCATTAAGTTGAACATAAATGATAAACAGAGAGGTGCACTAAGCAGGCTACAACACTTTGCAAGAAATCGAATGAGTAGAGATATAATGTCTGCAGTAGTCTGCATACATACTTCACTTAAATGATGTTAGTTCTTGGAGATCCTATAGAGTGGATGCTCGGTTGCTCTATAAGTTCCTCATTAAATAATTACTTGATATGTTGGATTCTTGGAGTCATGTTTTATTTTTGGGTAGTTCCTTCCAGTCTTCAATTTGTTCCTTTATTTCCTCTAATTTATGTCATACTGTATGCTTGATAATTGATATATGTACACATGTGTTGGACTAGTGTCAACATGCCATGGTAGGGTTTTTTTTTAAGTCCTTCCCCTTTCGCTTGCATATATTAGTTATGAAGATGTGTTAATTCTTCTAGCATAGGGAAGTATTCCTATACATTCAAGATCCATTGAGCAATTTTCATATAATTTCATCAATTGATAGGGTCTGAGCCACATGTAATTGAGTTTCTCCACCTTATCCTTTTTGTTGTTGTTGTATAGAAAGACTAGTTGTCTTTATTCAAACTCCTACTTCTTTAATGTTCTCACATTATCTCTTCATTCTTACCTTTTCCATGATTTGGTGGATCATTTACCATAACCTATATTCATCTCATTTTTCTAGTTCCTCTAACCTATACTTAATGTATTTATGTTTTTCTCATTGTTCCTTTACTACAATACATAGTGAGGACTTACCGGCTAGTATTGTTTTCTTCCCATGACTCTAGTCAAGGAGTTGAGACCCATCCCACTTTGCAAAAAATATTTATTTCTACATATCCAACTTGTATACGAAAGATCCACTTCAACAAATATTTGTTATGGTTGATGGAATTAATCATGACATATTAACTCAATAATATTATGTTAGGGCATAATTCCCTCAATTTCTTCCCCAACCATGATCCAAGACCCATCCCTAGTGTACAAAACCACGAATTGGCACCCATATCCCATTTAGAGAATAATGTCCTCCTATACAATACATGTTTGTGATTTGATGGCTTGTTCTTGGTTCTTGGTACCTAAATTTTTCATGTAAATCATAAGGGCCTTATTATCCACCCATCCCCATTATTAAGGCCTTAAGACCCATCCCTACTATCCAATGAATTATAGGAGAAACCACACACAACTTGGAAATCAAATATCCCCTTCAAAGGGCCTAAGTGATGGTTTAAATCCGTGATCATTATGAAATTGATTAGGATACCCCAAGATGTCCAAGATAACCATTAGAATCTTCTCTGAAGTGTTGGGTTATGCACTACAGAGTAGCACTGAAGAGGTTAAAACATCCACTCTACAGGATCTCCAAGAAATAACATCATTATTTGTCCATTACTGTAAAGGCGATGTACTAGAAGATTTGCCTGGACTTGTTGATTTCACCGTTAAGTTGAATATAAATGATAAACAGAGAGGAGCACTAAGAAAGCTACAACACTTTGTAGGAAATCAAATGAGTAGAGATATAATGGCTGCATAATTCTGCATACACCCTTCACTTGAATGATGTTAATTCTTGGAGATCCCGTAGAGTGGATGCTTGGTTTCTCTATTGGTTACTTCTTCGAATTTATAATAAACTTGGCCCAATATCCTGATTCGACCATGAGATGCTTAGTTCATTGGAAATTGGGTTAGGTAATACTTGGCCATTAATTGACAATCATGAATCTTATGGTTTATGCTTTAGGTCTGGAAGCAAGTACTAGGTATTTTGATGTCCTCCATTCTTTATTTGAACATTTTATGTCAATTGTCATCCTGTCTGATTTTTGTTTGCCCTTCCTACATTTGAAACGAGAAGATGACCTTTGTGGTTTAGGGTTGAAAATTAATATGGGAAAACAAGCATCATCATGAAAAGTTAAAAGGAATAAATCAACAAATATTACAGATTGATATAAATGTATTTAAAACATTCTTTTCATTCCCTGAATGTGCCAAGTAGTAGATCTAGAAATGTCCACTCTTCACCACCATGGACTATATATATATATATATAGATATATGATTGCTGTAGGTTACCACTAGGAAATATGCCTCTGAAGTGTTGGGTTATGCACTACAGAGTAGCACTGAGGAGGTTAAAACATCCACTCTACAGGATCTCCAAGAACTAACATCATTATTTCTCCATTATTGTAAAGACGATGTACTAGAAGATTTACTTGGACTTGTTGATTTCACTATTAAGTTGAATGTAAATGATAAACAGAGAGGAGCACTAAGCACGCTACAACACTTTGTTGAAAATCGAATGAGTAGAGATATAATTTCTGCAGCAGTCTGCATACATCCATCAGTTTAATTATGTTAGTTCTTGAATATCCTGTAGAGTGGGTTCTTGGTTGCTCTATTGGTTGCTTCTTGGAATTTATAATAAACTTGGCCCAATATCCTGATTCGACCGTGAGGTGCTTAGTTCACTAGAAATTGGGTTAGGTAATACTTGGCCATTAATGGACAATCGTGAATATTATGATTTATGCTTTGGGTCTTGAAGCAAGTACTAGGTATTTTGATGTCCTCCATTTTTTATTTGAACATTTTATGTCAATTTTCACTGTCTCTGAATTTTGTTTGCCCCTCTTACATTTAACATGATAAGATGACCTTTGTGGTTTAGACAGTTGGTTAGCTTTAGAATTACTCCCTGGTGTGAGTGATATTTGATGTTTCCTTTCCCTTTTCCCATCCCCTTGGTTTCATCAAATTATTGAGGAAGGCATGATATAATTAATTTAAGAGCCTTTTCATTTGTGCGGAATAGTCTTTTTTGGTTCTTTCTACTATGGGATTTCCTTAGGGTTGAAAATTAGTACGGGAAAACAAGTAAGTGTTTCCTTAGGGTTGAAATTTAATATGGGAAAACAAGCATCATCATGACAAGCTAAAAGGAATAAATCAACAAATATTAAAGACTGATATAAATGTATTTAAAAAATTCTTTTCATTCGTGAATGTGCCAAGTAGCAGATCTGGAAATGTCCGCTCTTCACCACAATGTATTATATATATATATATATATATATATATATATATATATATATATATATGATTGCTGTAGGTTGCCAATGGGAAATATGCCTCCAAGAATGCCTGTAGCAGCTGGTCTGATTTCTTCCATTATTGTGGTGGTACCTATTTGAAATCTCCCAACTCTGTTCAAGTTAGCGTTGCCTTAGGGTTTAAAATTAATATGTTAATGTTATACAATAAATTACTCTCCAATATTGTCTTAAATATGGGATGAAACATTGTAAAATCATATTTCCAAATCAACACTACCTTCTAGGGTTCCATATTCATCTACAAGGAAGAATATGTGACATGAAGATACATACTATATCGACATAAAACTATGTTTCTTTGAGCAGTATGGGTGAAAAATTGAAAACTAAAAATCAATGATAAGTTAGGGATAATCTTCATTATAAAAGGACCTTTGGGTAGGTAGAGTAGGGAATCAATTCATCCTCCATTGGATTCCTTCAACCATTCATCTCGCTCCCCTTCGTTCATAGGTCTCAAAATATTTACTTTGGGAACAAAGTACTTATACAATTCGATCAAAGCCATCAGTTGTGCAAGATGATGAAAGTAAGGATATTGTTTCATGTTTCAATTTTCTTGTCAAAAGGAATATTGAAAAGTTAGGAAGTACCAAAGCTATTCATTATGTGCATGTGGACTTAATGTAGGGAGAGAATTCATGTCTACTTTTTTTTTCTTGAATGGGAGCAATGATGAAACCACAATAGTGGTTTATAGATGGATATTTAATAACCATGGGAATATTCATGAGTTAGTCATAAGACATTCCAGTGTACTGTTGATTAAATCTGCTAATATTATTGTTGAAAAGGGGTTAGGCCAGTACTACGAACACTTGCATATCCAAATACACAACCACCATAATCGCTCCAACATTCTACATGTCATCATACTTGCTATATGTGATGTATGTTTCAAACATATTTCCAGAGACGTGAAAGCATTGGTGACCAAGCATAGTGCCCATCCATGTATATTTCCAAATCCTTTAGGAACACACATTTATAATACACTATATAAATATTTTTGAGCATATCATAGTGCCCATGTATAACATGATATTTTGTGAGCCTACCCAATACTTGTTAGGAAAAGGCAATGCAAGAAATAAGTGAGAATGGAGACTTGTATGTAACTAAAAGAGGGGCATACATAAGAATTTTTAGGGCATACATTAGATTTTTTTAGAATTTCCAGTGTACTATTGTAGGATTTCCACTATGAAAATAAGGCATTGACTTGATAGTCACAATCCCATTAGTATGATAAAATATGGGAGAGATCAGAAAAACATCCCTACTCAAATATTAACCGATAAGTATGGTTTTGTGTATTTTTGGAGAATAACATCCTCTAACAATAGTTTTTATTATGACTCTTAAAGGGTCCGAGATGAGATCTGGGTACTTTTAAGCCCTTGAGATTTGAATCTTAAGAAGCCATAAACAATAGGTATGTGCACCCTAGAAACAATGGAAAATATCATAAAAAATATTAGGTTAAATGGATAATCATCTACAAAATCACAACATCATTCATGGGAAAACTGAAAACCACTTACAACCATCAAAAGTAAGGGTTACAACAACAACGAGTGTAGAGTAAGGAGAGAGGAGTGGCCAAGAAAATGAATAATCGAGCCAATGTAGAGTGGAGAAGTGACCTAGAAGTTTGGAAGAGGAGATTAACCAAGATTCCTTGAAAAAGGAACTCATGTCAAAGATGCTTTTTGAGGGAAGTGATTTACATAACAGCTCCGTATCACTTCTATCTGAAGTAAATGTAGATGGATGTGAAGATATGTTGTTTCAAGGAGATAGTCCATTAAAGGAGAACCTCCAGGCCATGTACAGACATAAATTAGCATAAATTGTAGTGTTATATTTGTTGCATATGCCTAATAGATAGTCTCAAGCTTGACAATGTTGAAAGGCCAAAGTCCAATGGGCACAAGCATACATATAAAGCTTGTGAATGGAAAAAGGGCATTTGGAACTCCTCTAAATTAAGTTTGTGTAGTGTTTGTTGTTATGGATTATAGAGACCTATGCATTGGCTCCTTGAATGTAATGAGGACCAAGAGAATTAGACATAGACTCGTTAAATCTACAAATATTATTGCTAAAAGGGGGTTATTCCAGTAATAAGACCACCTGCATATCCAAATACATGACCACCATAATCGCTCCAACATTCTACATGTCATCATACTTGCTATATGTGATGTATGTTTCCAACATATTTCCAAAGACGTGAAAGCATTGGTGACCAAGCATAGTTCCCATCCATGTATATTTCCAAATCCTTTAGGAACACAGATTTATAGTAAATTATATAAATATTTGTGAGCATATCATAGTGCCCATGTATAACATGATATTTTCTGAGCCTACCCAATACATGTTAGGAAAAGGCAATGAAAGAAATAAGTGAGAATGGATACTTGTATGTAACTAAAAGAGGGGCATACATTAGAAGTTTTAGAATTTCCAGTGTACTATTATAGGGTTGCCACTATGCAAATAAGGCATTGACTTGATAGTCACAATCCCATTAGTATGATAAATTATGGGAGAGATCATAAAAACATTCCTACACAAATATTAACCGATAAGTATGGTTTTGGTGTATCATTTGGAGAATAACATCCTCTAACAATATTTGTTATTATGACTCTTAAAGTGTCCTACATGAGATCTGGGCACTTTAGGCCCTTGAGCTTTCAATCTTAAGAAGCCATAAACAATAGGTATGTGCACCCTAACAATGATGGAAAAGATCATAAAACATATTAGGTAAAATGGATAATCATTTACAACATCACAACATCATTCATGGGAAAACTAAAAACCACTTAAAACCATCAAAAGTAAGGGTTACAACAACAACGAGTGTAGAGTAATGAGAGAAGAGTGGCTAAGAAAATGAATAATCAGGCCAATGTAGAGTGGAAAAGTGACCTAGAATTTTGGAAGAGAAGATTAACCAAGATTCCTTGAGAAAGGAACTCATGTCAAAGATGCTTTTTGATGGAAGTGACCAACATACCAACTCTATATCACTTCTATCTGAAGTAAATGTAGATGAATGTGAAGATATGTTTTTTCAAGGAGATAGTCCATTAAAGGAGAACCTCCAGGACCTGTACAGGCATATATTACCATAAATTGTAGTGTTATATTTGTTGCATATGCATAACAGATCGTCTCAAGCTTGACAACGTTGAAAGGCCAAAGTCCAATGGGCACAAGCATACATATGAAGCTTGTGAATCGATAAAGGGCATTTGGAACTCCTCTAAATTAAGTTTGTGTAGTGTTTGTTGTTATGGATTACAGAGTCCTATGCATTGGCTCCTTGAATGTAATGAGGACCAATATAATTAGACATAGACTCATTAAATATGCAAATATTATTGTTGAAAGGGGGTTATTCCAATAATAAGAACACCTGCATATCCAAATACACAACCACCATAATCGCTCCAATATTCTACATGTCATCATACTTGCTATATGTGATGTAGGTTTCTAACATATATCGAGAGACGTGAAAGCATTGGTGACCAAGCATAGTTCCCATCCATGTATATTGCCAAATCCTTTAGGAACACACATTTACAATACATTATATAAATATTTGTGAGCATATCATAGTGCCCATGTATAACATGATATTTTGTGAGCCTGCCCAATTCATGTTAGGAAAAGGAAATGCAAGTAATAAGTGAGAATGGAGACTTGTATGTAACTAAAAGAGGGGCATTACATTAGAATTTTTAGGGCTACCAAATTCCCACACCTATTACCCAAAATCATTCTTGACAAGCATTTTCTTTCACAAGTTTTTTGCTTATAAGTCTTTCAAAGTTTTTTTGCTGGTATTTTGCTATGTTTATGCCAATTTGTTTTCGGCCATGTTGCAGGTAGAACCAAATAGGTATTTGTTAGACCTATCTTCCTCCAATGAAGGGAGTTTGGGAAGGCTAGATGAAAGTGAGACATCCAGCAGGTCTACAAGGGCTATATCAACTAGATGTCAGAAGATCAGAAGAAAATTCAATAAACGTATCAAAATGTTTTCTCGAAGGAGGGGGGTCATGTTCATATGATGATGAGATAGTGGGAGACATCGACGTGCCCTTAAGGTACAAACACCTAATGAAACAATGGGTGCCTAGGGATATTCCTCAATTAAACACTAATTTTTGTGTGAATGAGAGGATATAGAATTGCATCGTCGTCATTGCACGGATTGGGGTTGTTTTGCATGGATGACATAAAGGTTGGATATGGTAGATGTACATAATTGATGGAGTATGTTGGACCCTGTTACAACTACATTGATTGGATGGGCATGGTCCAATATACACAAAGTATGTGTAGATATGGGTTGTCAGCGAATTATATACAACTAAAAGACAAAGCTCAAAATAAAGGAGCAACGTTGTGCATGGACGGAAGGCCAAAAACAACTGGTAATATTGCGGGGTTTATAAACAATATACAATGAGGGTCTACACTAAAGCAACCCAATTGCATATTCAAGTCGTGTGAAGGAAACCGTGTCTTTGTATGTGCAATTAAATCAATAGCTGTTGGCGAAGAATTACTTATTAATTACAATTTGAATCATGTAGATACAAACACGGTTAGTATGGTTGTGGTACAACCAACATAACCAACCTTTTATTAATTATTTTAACATCTATAGGATTTTTCATTAGCATGTAATTTTCTACTTTTCATGTTTCCTTAGGTAACTTTTAGTATGTTTTTTATGCAGGGTTCTCTCAGGGGCACCTCCCTCTCCGTAGATGTTTGTTGACCCAAGTCAAGGCATCAGGTGTACATCGATATTGCCAATGTAATAAATTTAGGATGGACATACAACTATGTTGTTATGTATTTTCATTAGTATATTAGGTTTGTTTATATAATCTTATCTATTTTCCATGTAGAATGTTGATCAGGGAAGCCAACCAGCTATTGATCAGCTGACTACAGCATCAGGGAAATAGTTAAACATGAATGTAATTCTCCATTTCAAATACTTTAAAATTGTAAACATGTATATTGTGATGCATAATGTTTATTTTGTTATGTATTCCTTCATTTTTATGTTTGCGTTCATTATGGTAATGTTCTCTACCTTTTTTGCATATTAATCGGGGAAATTCCCCAGCTGTTGATCAGACGACTGGAGCCTCGAGGAAATCAGTAAACCTAATTGTAATTTCACATTATAAATATTTCAAAAATGTACACATATAAAACATATAGCATAGTGTTTTTTTTGTTCAGTATTTGTTAGCTTTTGCATATTGCGTTCATTGTGATAATGTTCTCTACTTTTTTTGCAGGTGGCTACTCGAGGTAAGTCCCCATCTATTGATCATACCACACCCTCATATAGGCATCAGGTAATCCTAGATGTAATACTATGACTCTATCATGATGGACAATTTTTGTTAGTATAATTGTTTGCGAACACTATTGCTTCAAAGACTAAGCAAATTTTTATATATTTCAATTGCAGACAGGGGATTTGGTTTGTGAAACAACATCTCAAAACTCTTTATAGAATGAGGTCTCCCAGTTGATGAGATATAGTGAAATTAGAGAGTCTGTAGACCCATTAAGGGTGCTAAAAAATACCAGGGAAAATCAAAATGAGGAACCGATTCTTCTGACATTGGCAGTTCCACAAACAAAAGGGATCGAAAAAAGGATTCAAATGTTGTTACAACAATGTAAACAATTGAAAGTAAGTGCTCAAATAATAATGTAAATTCATTTATAAAAACTTTATAATATTTTATTTTATATGATATTGAACTTATAATACAATAGTTTGAATTTACAGCGCGCTATAGAGATTATCAGTGGTGGTTAAGGCAATGTGGGTCCCACTGAACAAACCACTCCACGTACACCACATATTGCTCCCATATTGTCTACTGAATAGTCATAAACATACTCTGCGACACCCCCAATGGTAGCAGAGGGTGAAGCCGATGTTTCCCCACCAACAACAGATGATGTAGAAGAAGGGGTGGATGCAGCGTTAGACAGAGACATGGATGCATTTCCTGGATCTTCTCGTGTCACTAGCACTGGTTCAATAGTGTGTACATTTTTGGTGAATGAAGAACTGGTTCCAATAAAGATAGAGAGGATTCCAGGTCATTATAGATTGTTCAATTTAGTTTTTATAATTTGTGTCTAATATACCAATAATATTTTTTAATGTTGACTAATTATGGCTTTAATGTTTTGTAGGAAATGATATATTTTATAAACATATGAATGATTTGGCCTTGGATATCTTCAGGCCCACCATCCACACAATGTGGAAAAAGCAGCCAAAATCTTTAAAGGATGATCTGACTAATCTCTTGGTTAGTTTGTTCGGAAAAGATACCTTCGATACATCGAAGGTCCTACAAAAGGCTGAAAACATTTGAAGATTGTCCGAGACCAATATAGGGTTCACCTAGAAAAGAAACCTAGGTATGAGCGCCCTCCAATGATTCCATCTATGGAGTGGAAAACACTAGTGGAAGATGGAAAAGAGAAGGGCCTGAGAAAATCAGGAAAGATACCACCAGTTGGAACATGGAGGTATGCAATACATTCCAAAATGTAGTGGTAAGCGTTATTATTACTAGTTTTTATGTTAATTTTGGTACATTGACTAACGTATTTAAAAACTTAATTAGGCTCTCAGACACATCTAAGGCCACCAAGGAAAGAATTGAAAAAATTGGCCAACACAAGCTTGGGCCTGGTGGTTACTCCAACTTGGCGGCCCGATATGTAAGTATCACAAAACCCAAATCCACATCCAAATATCATACAGATTATTATTTTTGTTTTGTTCAGGAAAAAAATGTAAAATTAATGACATTATTCAAATATGAAGGCCGACCGGTTCAAAGAATTGCCCAGTGCAGATTACATGAAGCTTGGCTTCAAACAAGGCTTTGGTGCCATTGTTGAACACCGAAGAAGCTTGTTTGGGCATATTGCACGATCTTCTGCTAATCAATTTGGTGCCCAGTTATGTAAAAACTATATAGTTTAATGATAATTTATTATTTCTCATGCAATTTATTCCTTATAAATAAATTAACATAAATTATTTATTCCTTTTTGTGCAGGAAAGTAATGGTCTCATTCATGTCGAGGATGTACATGACCAACCAAATGAAGATCATGCTTCGATTCCTGGTAATGAATTTATTAATGTGCTACTATTTTTTATATACCATTGCAAATGATGAACATTAATTCTAATTCTACACAATTCAACTGCAGAGCATGTAGATGCAGATAACACTGAACAGGTTGGGCCTGTACAAGATAATGTTGAACATGCTGATGTGACCATGGCAGGTAAAAACACACATTCTTAATGTTTTTTTAAATGAATTACTCATATTTATCAAAATATAAATATATTAATGAAATATTTAGACATTATTGCAGAAATACATCACCCATCGTCGGAAGTTCAACCTTGCGAGTAGACTAGTAGGGAGACCAAGGATCAGATCCCTGAAGATGTGACTCTAACTAAATATTGAAAGATAAGAAGAGCAAAAAGGAAGTGACTAAACCAATTTTGAGCAACTCTTATTTATAATAAAAAACATTTCATGGTTTTTTCCTCTGTTTCATGAATGAATGGTTTACTGAGTGTTTTTCTTCCATTGACTAAATGAATGGTTTAATGAATGTTTTTTCATATGTTGAATGATTGAATGGTTTAATAAATGATTTAAAGAATGATTTAATGAAAGCATCTTTCAACTATTGAGTGAAATAATTTGTAGTAGATGCATTGTTATTTGGATTGTGAAATAGTGAAATAAATTGTTATTTGCAAGTAGATGCATTTGGTTTGGGGAGTTGAGAGTGATGTGAGGGGGGGGGGGAATGGGACATAAGAACTTCCACCTTCACGTGGGTTGTCCTTTTTAGTAGAGAATATTAAATTATTCTCGAAACAAAGAGGAGCTCAATGAATGGTAAGGAAGAATACATTAAAAAACATCTATTTCTATAATTTTAGTGTATAATTTTCACTATTGATATATGAGTCCTCCATTGGAACTTGTTACAGATAGCATTGAGAAACATTTCCATAGTTAAGTGGCAAGAAATGGCATTTTGATTAGATCGATAGCCTTGTATACATAGTATTTTTGGTTATCCATGTTTTATCAGGTGATCTTTTCTTAACAATTAATTTACTTGAATAGTTGAATAGTATTGTAATTTACATTGTAATAGAATTGTATTTATTTAAATTGGTTTTGTTATTTTCATAAACAAACATAAATTTATTTGATGGGTCCTAACATGAAACTATTGCAACAGGACAAAATATGAAGTATGTTGAATGATGTTTTGAAAGGTAAAGCATAAGAAGCCAGTGTGAAGATCCACAAATCAAGGTATAATTATGTTTTCTTTTGTTTGATTGAGTTGTGTATTGGGTATTTATGCATGTGCACACACATACATTTAGTTGATGATGATCATTACCATACATTGAGGTGAACTTTGTTCTATCTGATTTAAACAATTACCTTAAATAGTTTGATTTATCATGATAATTGGCCCCTTGGTAATACTTTACCAATTCCATATAGCTAGGACAACAAAATTAAATGTGGGCATTTCATTACAATAAGTATGATAGGCATTTGACTTTGATGGGAATATGAAAGGTCAAAAGACAGAAAAATTTAGATAGATTTATGAGGAAAATGGAATCTGAAGCGTTGTTTTCCTATCATTCTGCATTCAAAAATGTATCTTCTCTGAGTATATTGTTATCTTCCCAAGTTTATATTTCTCCACTTGTCAGGCTCATGATGATACAACCTCTTCTTTTAGATACAACATATCCCATTTGGCTTCCAAGGATTTCCATGCCCTTGTCACTGCTTACCTTTTTTATAGATGCAATAGTTTTGTAATTTGTTTCTTAATCTCATATCTTGTTCAAATTTCATGTATGATTGTGCAGTGGAAAACCTATGTTTATATTTGTGCTTATCCCTGTAGGTTGTGAGTTGGGCATGGTGCAGATTGGTATTTTAAGTTTCCATTGTAACTTTTCCCCCCAACATCATTGTGCACTTTATTACTCATAATTGCTAATTTGTTATAAAGTCTTCTTTGCACAAAACTTTTATTAGGAATTTATATCTTTCTTTATTGCTTCCAATTTATCAACGAGTTTAAAGTTGTCACTTAGAGCAAAAATATCAACTCTAGAATACAAAAGAAGAATAACTGCATTGATAATTATGGTAACAAAGTATTGAGATCTGCTTGAAAAAATAAAGATCTATTTGATACTTTATTTATAGAAGGCATTGTTTGAATGCTTAAGTTATAAAAAAATTTATTTTTGTTGTTTTCAGGCAATCTTCTAGAGGTATCCACGGCCTGAAAAATAGTATCAGTCATTTTCACTGATTTACAATGATAGATCACTAGATTTGGTATGACATATTTTCGCTAAAGGTAATAGTTTCACATTTGTTGGAAACAGTTTCGAGGTTCTTCCCAAGGAAAAAATGTTTTTTATTGAAGAAATCCCATTTGCAGCCCTGACTTTTGGTGGTCTTGATCCTAATCACTTCAAGGGTAAACATCAATATTCTCCTGTTACTCGAAAGGGTTACTGGAAGGTATGTAATAGAATCGTGTTAGTTTTCCAGGTTTAAGATTGACTGTATTTAAGGATAAGCACATGCATACCATGTTCTTTGTATGAGTCATAGTTACTAGTAGGTATGTCATGGGATTATTCTACTCTGATAAATCGATTTTTCTATTTTCTTCAGTTTGACATGGGAGACTTCCTCATTGATGATCAATCAATAGGTCGGCATACAATCCATCTTATTCAATTGGGCACATGATTACTTAAGGAATCTTATGAAAATATTGATGGCATTTTATGAACATTTAGCTGCAGGTTTATGTGCTAGAAGTTGTGTTTCCATTGCAGATTCTGGAACTTGTTTGCTAGCTGGTCCATTGATAAAGCTTGCATACCATTTATCTTTTGGAAATTTCTTATATAAGTTAGTGGTGTTTTCTAGGTCTGTGCACGGTAAAAGAATATAAACCATAGGGGTGTGGCACATATGATGCTTGTATGCTCAAGCTATCAACAAATGTTCAATAATGATCATTTGATAAATTGATATGCTATTTTTGTAGTATGAAAGATATATAGTTGAAACCTCATGAAACAACATGAAATTCCCTCAAGAATGATTGAAAGGTATCACACACAAAACAAATCTCTTAGTATCTTTGTTTTGATCAACCATATCTTGATCACCTCGACATATTGGGCATACTATATTCATGAATTTTACTGTTTATATTGTGTCTGTCACTGTAATTAATTATTTAGATTATCATGATGTTGGGGCCACTTCCTAGCAATCATTATTTCAAAACCAATAAGGAAAACCTATACTTCCGATAAATATCTCCGAGATGTCATAGACAATAACATGAATAGGTCTTTTTGCATAAGTTTGGTTGATTGTATTTGTGTGATAAAAGTTTGATGTGTATCTCCATAGATTATCATGATTCATGTGGATGTCTTCATATTTTAAGGGACCTGCCTTTTAGGAATTTATTTTTGCACAAAATATTTGGTCTTACTCAGTGGAAATTAAATTCAATCCTTATTTCTTAGAGAAAATGAATTTATCATTTTTGTCTTTTCAATGCTTGCTGCAATTGTGTTATTATTCATAGTATCAAAAAACTTGTATTTCTACGCTAGAGAAATATCCTATTGAAACATTGAAAGGTGATTGAAATATCCTACTGAAACAATGAAAAGTGATTTACATCAATTTGTTTGTGTGAAAAAATTTGTTTCAAATGTACAAAAGAGGATCATTGTACTATTGAAATGTGTGATTTCCATGCATGATGCATATTTAAAATTATATGCATCTACCATTCTAGGTGAAACTTTTTATTTCCATGTACGTTCTTACAAAACAACCCTTCCAGCTTACCAAAAAACTCATTAATATGCTATAGAATCTAACTGGCTCATTTTAAGGGAATTTTTTCTTCACAAAGAAAAGTATGCAGATATTTCCAATGAGATAAACCAATGTAATCCCATGGAAATGGATATTGGAACATGGGAAAGTGATACTTGACAAGTTGTGTATACCATTTAACTTGAAGGATAAATGGTGTAATATGAAGAAGAGTAATTACTGAAGCATGTACAGACATGGATGAAAAAAACTACTGAATGGAAATCTGTCATTTTTTTTGTTAATTATACCACCATGTGTCACTTTTTCGATGGAGTTCTGACGCTTTTGTTAGAGCTCCGACACCTTTAGCCGATAGTCGATCGACATTTTCCTGTCACATCTTCGACGTTTTCCTAAATACATCTGACGGCTTTGCCATGCCTCCGACACTTTATCCCATTGGAAGTCCAACCCTCCAAGCATCATTCACTGCATGGTAAGTGTCGGATATATGGCGGTTTATGCAAGTTTTTAGTGACACTTTGAAAGAGACAGATACAGAATATTCAACACCATAGTGGCGTTGGATCTTTGACTGGTATTGGCAGCACATCGAATATCCGACGGTATGCCACCGACGGCCAAAAAAAGTGTTTATGTTGAAGATGGGACAAGGAAGTGTCGAATTTTAGACATGCATGCTGTCAGATTTTGGGCTCAATTTCTGTTGTGATAGCACTGGTATATCCAAAGAGGATATAAAAAACCTGAATATCACAAAATCCCAACTATGGAGAAAATTTACAAATCCTAGAACAGGAGAGCCTCTAGATGTGATGAAGAGGCAAGTTTGCATGGATTGGTGTAATTACCAACCATGGAGAGAAAACTGGAGGAAGAGATGGTTCATGGTTTTCGACAAGCCTCCATGCAACATCGTCGAGGACCCACAGTATTTTCTTAGGAAACTGTGGGTTGAGTTTGTGTTAGGGTTCCATGTGAACTACTTCGACATCACTAAGTTCTAGGGTGTCAGTTTTGGCTCAGCCCAAGATCGACCTCATGTCCACCAGAATGCACTCAGAGGACTTGTCGCACCTAGGTGAGAGCCAAACCCGTATCCTCAACCCCCTAGGTTAGGTAGCGGGCTAGATGAGATCCATGATTTCGTCAGACGTGCCACATGGCACCTTCTTAGGCATACCACATTTGTGGCTATGTCCTCGTAGAGCGAGCAAGACCCCCCCGAGAGACACACTTCATGCACGGTCTACTGGTGGTGGGCGAGGGAGAGTAGATACAAGTGGTAGCCAGGTGGATCCATCCAGCTCAATGAGACTAGTGCCACATCGATTTTATCACCCATTCCAGGTTCCCATGCAGGAGCATGGCACAAAGAGCTACCTACACCAGGTTAGTCATTGTTTTATTTAATGTTATAATTTCTAATAAATTTAACTTAGAATCAAATGTTGATGACTTGATTTTTTTTTAATGTACAGCTATTAAGTGTTGAGTCTCCAACACACAGGTGGGAGGACGCTGGTTCCTTCAACCTAGATGGAGCCATGGTAGTTGCAGAGGACATCGCGACACCATACGCACAGGTAGTTTTGTTTCAGTAATTAAATTTAATGTTAGTAGTTAATCTTTTCATCCAAGATATGTGTCTCTCTTGTAATTTGTTTTAATATTTGCATCGCGTTTATTGTTTATTGTTATTGTTCCGTGATCCTGTTTTTCTAAGAAGGTCTTGAGAGAAAAAAATATTCTACCACACTATCGTAAAATTCATTCAATTCCTTCAAAAATGGATGAAATGTTCTCTTACCTTAATTGGTAACAAGCTAGGAAGTATGTTTGACATTGGTGAAAAAATGAGGGACATAGAAAAAACTTACGTGGAAAACATTTACAAGGAGATGCACCAAGATGATGGGTTAGATAATTAAATTGGTAATTAATGAATTGGGTCTTAGTTGCATTGTCAAGAATTGAATATGTGAAAATAACCATTATCTGCTCAATATGCTACCTATAATAGAAACTTAGAAGAAAATTTACTAATAAGGGTATTCTTAATTAGGATGCCTTAGAAAATTATGTTTGAAATAGGAGGAGAAGAGAACTCATAGCCATGTCAACTCTCTAGACCAGAAAGGAAATGAAGCATAAGCAAGGTTTACTAGGGCTAACTAGTCAGCTAATTCGTATATAAGGAAACTTTAGCATCAATAATGGATACAATTTTCAAAGATATAGTTAGGAAAAATATGACAAACACTTACCCTACAAATCGTCCATCCTTTGATATTGCACAAGACAAGCATATGATTTTAGAATATCATTTCAAGGATCGGCAAGAAAGTCTAAGGAGTAAGCCCATAAACGTTGTGGATATTCTCTAAAATAGAGAAAAATGTAACATCCCTCAAAATCAAAATTTAAAAGAAAAATTATTATGCAAGTTTGGGACTGTTATTATCACCATCATATCATTGATGTTATGTTGCTTGATTGATTTGTGACTTCTATTGTATCACTAAATTAGTTCTTGTTAATCATCTCATATTTATTTAAATAGTCGGCCCATATTTAGTTAATATTTACTATCTGAATCTAAATATTTTTTTGCAAATGAACAAGTGTCCGCAGGATTGAGTGACCAGCCATCCCCACCGGGGATCAGCAGATCTCCTCGTGAGCAGGTATCTTGTAATAAATTATAAATTTAATTTCAGTTTTGATGGCTTAGATTCATAAAGTTATATTTTTTATGTACTAATACACGATGCCATGAATATGTATGCAGGTCCCACCACATAGGCGTGTCGGTGTCACTATCTCTCCACTAACTGCCTTTTTCCCACCATATATGCCAGGTGTATC
>LPNX010601810.1:88514-138055 GCA_001517045.1 Pseudotsuga menziesii | reverse complement strand
CAGCTTCACTCCTGAAAGGAAAGGAGTTTTGCTTGCTTTGCAATATTGCATTCTGAATTTGATCAGAAAATCCAAGGCATACTTGGACTGGTGCACCTTGATTCCATCTTTGGTTTGAGCAATCTCAAGCCCTAGAAATTGACTTAAGAGCCCCAAATATGTCATGGAGAAGGCTTGGTTCATAGCTCCTTTTAAAGAAGCAATCTCAACCTGTGAGCTTCCTTTAATGAGGAGGTCATCAACATATAACACAATGATCATTAATGAACCATTAACTAACTTCAGATAGACATTTGGATCTGATTTGCACCAAACAAAATTCAGAGATAGCAAGAAGCTATCTATCTTGGCATACCAAGCCCTGGGGGCTTGCTTTAGCCCATACAATGACTTTCTCAACCTGCACACAAGAGAAGGATTAGTAGCAAAACCTTGAGGCTGCTACATATATATCTCCTCAGTGAGATATCCATTCAAGAAGGCACATTTTACATCCATATGATGTACCTCCCATTGCCTTGAGGTTGCAATGGCTAGAGCTAGCCTGATGGAATCCATCTTTGCCACTGGGGAAAAGGTCTCATTGTAATCGATGCCATGAACCTGTGAGTAGCCTTTAGCTACCAATATATCCTTTTAATTCAGTGGTGAACCATCAGCAGCAAATTTGGTCTTATAGACCCACTTACACTGGACTAACTTTCTTCCTGGAGGAAGATCCACTAGCTCCCATGTGTTGCTCTTCTGTAGCGAGTTGAACTCCTCCTTCATGGAAGCTTTCCATCTTGGATCTCCTACTGCTTCTTCATATGTTTGAGGATCAGAATCCACCATCAAATAGCATTTTTTAGCAAACATAGGATCCTTCATGCACAGACCACTCTCAAATTGAGATCTAGTCCTCCTTGGGTCATTGGGATCCCCAGCTAGATCTCCTGCTGCATGTAGTGTCTTGGCTGCCCATTTAGGCCTTGTGGGGCTGTTTGGGTCTGAAATAAACTCATATCCATCAGAAAAATCAGAATCAGCATGTTCAACAAACTCTTTACTTACTTCTTGAGGTTCAGGTGGTGAAGAGGCTTCACCAACTTCCACTGCTGCAAGGGGTTCTTCTTCAAATTGAACACACCTTTCAATGAAGGCTTTGTTTGTGCTCAAGTTTATCAACTTGTACCATTTTGAATCTTCAGAGTATCCCATAAAAAGACACTCTTGGCTTTGGGGCTGCAAAGCCTTCCTCTTCTCTGTAGGGATTCTAGCCCAAGCCTTTGAGCCAAAAATCCTGAAATGGGTCACATCTGGCTTGTGCCCACTCCATGCTTCGAAGGGAGTCATGCCATCAAGTTGTTTGTGAGGCACCCTATTCTGGATATAGGCTGCATAGTTTATAGCTTCGGCCCAGTACTTTGGTGGCAAATTTTTGGCCTCCATCATGCATGTTGCCATCTCCTTCAGTGATCTGTTCTTCCTCTCTGCAACACCATTTTGCTGTGGTGTGTAGGGGATAGAATGCTGCATCTGAATACCTGCATCTACATAATAGTTAATAAAATCAGACTTGACATACTCACCACCATTGTCATATCTGAGGGCTTTGAGTTTCCTTCCACATTGGTTTTCAACCAAAGCCTTAAAGACTTTGAATAGGCCAAAAACTTCTGACTTGTGTTTCATGAAGTGAACCCAACAATACTTGGAAAAATCATCAATAAAGGTTAGTGCATATGTAGCCTGACTCATGGACATATGAGGGAATGGTCCAGCAACATCACTGTGAATCAGCTCGAGGGGTGCAGAGGTTCTCTCATGACTGGCTTTCTCAAATTTGTGCTCTGGGTGTTTTCCTAGGATACAACCTTGGCAGACTCCTTTGGAAAATTTTATCTTGGGCAGCCCTATTACCATTTCTTTCTCACTAAGATCAGATAGATACTTGTAATTTAGATGGCCAAATATTTCATGCCATAGCTTGCTAGCTTCATTAGCATGGATAAGAAGAGAAAAGGGGTTTGAGTAAGGTAGGGAGTGTGAGAACATGTATACCTTTTGAGCATGATTTGCAACTCCTTTTGCAATGACTCTACCACTTGAGATTTCTGTGATCTCAACTTCATCGAGGGAGAATATGACTTTCTTAGGAGACCCAGTGTGGGTCATCTGGTACACTGATAGAAGGTTGGAGGCGAGACCAGGGACATACATCACATTGTTGAACTGACCATGATCAAGATATATTCTTCCTTTGCCCATACTTTTAGTGAGAGAGTCATCCCCCAGTACAATAGATGGTCCTTTTGACTTGTCCAGTGAGGAGAAGGCCTCCTTAGTCAAAACCATGTGTCTTGAAGCTCCAGAATCAATGATAAAACTGGGTGAGCTTGATGTGCCAGCAACTAGAGCATGAACTCTCTCTCTGTCATCCGAACTTGATCCTCCTTCTCTCTTCTTTGATCTTTCTGGAAGGGAGATGCCATTCTTCTCCAGTAGTTGAGTTAGAATGTCTATCTACCTTTTCATACAAGAGATTTCAGTATGATTGCCCTTATTGCAGTATGAGCACTTGTTCATATCACCTTTGTTTTTCTTCTTCTGGGTATTTTTCTTGGGACCTTGTTGATCCTCTGGAGACTGCTTCTTGTCTCTCTTTTGCTCAAGTGGCTTTTTAGCTTTCTTTTTGCTTTTTGAATCCACCTTCAAATCTCCAGCAACCAGTGCTTGGTCTTTGGATGGTTTGATGGTTCCCATCATCACCAGCTTGTCTTGTTCTTGTGTGAGAGATTCCATGAAATCTACAAGGCTAGGCATCTTCCAGGTTCGAGCTGTGAGTTTTGTGGCATAGAAGGTCGAAACAAAGACTGAGAAGTCAGGTCCTAGCTTCGAGAGGATGGCCAATACGAGCTGATCATATTTCTTTTCTATACCACACTGCTTCATTTGCAAAACTAGTGCTTTGAACTTGGAGAAATATAGCTGCAGGGATTCAAAGCTACTGGGACTCAGAGAAATCAGCTCATTCTCGATCTGATGTCCCCTCATCTCATATTTCTTTCCAAAAATATCAGAAAGCTTCTCCCATACTTGATCCGGTGATTTCAATCCATCGATATGGAAAAGGAGGTCTCGGGAAATACTGAGACATAGGAGGCCATAAGCCTCATCTCTCCGATTGTGCCATTTGATCTTCTCTGCAGTGGCATTGGGCTCTGCTTCTGTAGACATAGTCACCCTGTAGAGGCCTTTCGCTCTCAACAAGATCTCCATCTCTGCTTTCCATTCAAAATAGTTTAAGGGAGTCAAGATAGTTTTCTGTGAATCCATAGCTTTAGAAAATCTGTCCCAGCTGTCAGTAGAAGGCTCCCAGTCTTGATGTCGAACCTGCAAAACAATTTTTGAAGGAGAGTAACAACCTACAATGGCTCTGATACCATGTAGAAATTTAGGCCAGAAATAGATTAATTTCACCCACAACAATTAACAATTGATCATGCAAAATTGCTCACAAGAGAGACTGAATATGGAGCTGTAACACAAAATTATATTAACTGAGTGTACAATAGCCAACCCTATAATAACATAGGCTGCTGAATATATAGAATACATGAAGAAATTGAATGCATGAGGAAGCATCCAAATCTAGCATAAAGCAGGCTTACCCAAAATAGGCAAATCCCCCATAGGTGTAAAAGGCTGATCCCAAATCTGTCATGGAGCTCACAAATTGGCAAGGGTGCATGTGAAAGCTAAAGAGTAGTGGAATGGAAGCTCATACATGCTTTTGCATGGAGAAAAGAGTGGAGGATGAAGAGGACAAAAAAATGGTTCACCTCACCTAGTCTTGCTTTCCTATGTGCCTTAAAACACTGAAAAAGCAGGGAATAAAGCAGAAAAAGCAGATAGGTGCCTAGGAGGCCAGGAATAAAGCAGATTTGATTCCTAAGGCTTTCCCAAGCGCTACATGAGTCAAATATGGCAATTTTGACCTCTATGGATAGGCAATTAGCAACTTGCACATGGTGGGACTCATGGACTAGGCAAATAAGACAAAAATAAATGAATTAATGTCTAAGTGGGTAATACTATGGGTTGATTATTCTAACAATTTGGTTTAAAAATCCCATTGGCTTGGAAACTTGTCACTTATAAAAAAATTTATCACTGATGCTTACTTAAAAATATTGTATCTTTGTCTTGACAAGCTAAAAAGTGAAATATAGGACTGTCATAATGCTAATTGCTTAGCTAGAAATACTTTTATGTCAGTTGCAAAAGAGGTTGAATTTGTACGATATGATGATAATGTCCCATCAACACCACTAACATGCTTCAACCACATGCATAATTGAAATGAAAACATCCCATAATGATAATGTCCCATAAAAAATGTTCTTCCTTAACAGATAAAAACTGAAACAAGTTCATGAATATGTGCCTTCTATAACGATTTATTGAGCACTTGCAATTTTAACGATCTATTGTACTTGTTGCAATTTTAACAATTTAAGGGTTAGCATGCATAACCTAGGGTTTAGAATCAATGAGGAAACCCTAACACTAACTGAATTTTAAAGGTTAGCATGCATAACCTAGGCTTTATAATCAATGAGGAAACCATGACAGGTAATATCCTATTTAGGGTAGCCCTAATATCCTTCTTACCCACCTATCATATCCTAAGGTCTTTTTCTTTCCTTCCTACCTTACCCACTCACTTCCTATTGTTGTAAAGGAAAGTTTCATATGGCTAGGGTTTAAGAGGCCATCAATGTACTAGAGTTGAAAGGTGGATGCAAATGGTTCTGCAAGTATATATAAGCAGGTTTCAAAGATTAGAATGGTTCGTACCTTAACAAACGAAGGTGGATCAAACCATCCCTTCAATCCTCCTCTTGCTCCTCTTGCTCCTCTTGCTCCAAGAGACCTACAAAATGAATTATACCTTCCTCAAACCAATATGACCACATATAAAGCAATGATAATCAAATAAACATGAAATAATGATCTTACTAACATCATCATATGATCATAAACTGAGATTCAATCACACATTAAACAATTATTTGGGAAGAAGAAGGACATCACATCTTTATTAATCTTGAAAACAAGTACAAATATACCTTCTCTTCAAGTTCGACACCTCACGAAACCTTGATCTGGTTCTGCTGCTTCTCTTCTCCGAGGAACTTAGCCTCCAAGCTCTGCAACACAAGGAGAAAGCTTCTAGGGAAAATGCGTAGGGAAAGAGAGATTCAATTCCTCTAGCATAACAATGAAAATATTCAAGTGTCCTCTCATGGACCTCCCTACCTCTATTTATATGTTTCTAAAGAGATAGGGTCGAAAACAAATTATGAGTTACAACTGAAGGAGTCAGTTGCACAACTAACCAAACTACCCAAACTTCAAAAAAAGTATTTTTGACATGAATACATAGGTTGCAAAGACATCAGTCATGTATGCAACATGTATACATGGTTTTCAATGAAAATAGTCACGTATTTAGGGCATACATGAGTATTATACATAGCGAGTCGCATACAATACGTGGGTTTCCTTAAGGAAACTCGCATATACATAAACAATTCTCATTTTTGGGGTACTTATAGGAATTTTTTGACTTTGGTTTCTTTTGAAAAGTTTCAGTTGACTGAAATATATTTCCAACGATGTAGAGATGAGTTCAAATGAAGTTACAAAACTCAAGATATGGGTCCTCCAAGTTAGGTGTTTTTTCAGTGACTTTCATGAAGTTTCATCATGGAAGTGTCGACATGCAATACAATAATGGGAAAGTGGTCACAAGAAGAGATGTGTCATTTTGAGCTAGAACAGATGCCCCCTAATGTGTGAGGTTAGAGGGAAGTGATGTAAGAAATACATTATAATGATTATCTTGGAGAACTCATAAATCCAAGGAATCAGAGGAAGTACCTGAAACAAATACATATCAAATGTCATAAACAAAATCATATCTGAGGATGCCATGTTCAATACACTGGAACACTAGCTCCTTTACAATATTTGAGTACATCATATGATATGGGTTCTATACCACATATACAAAGGTGGATCAAATCCACAATATACAATCATGATGAGTCTTCAAAGATATGGAAGCTATGTAAGTGAACACAACACAATCTTGCACAACTTATGTTATAGGTGTGAAACTAAGGCCTTCATCATAATCCAAAGGAACTAGTACAATCTAGGCCATGTGAATAGATGTATTGAATTCAAACATGGAAAGGATTCAATAGATTGCCAATCAATAGGTGACAATTGACAACTTAAGCAAAGGAATTCACCAATGATGAATGTGAATCCTAGGGTACCGTCGTCAAAAATCTAGGTCTTCATCTTGAGGACATGCTGATGAGAAACCATACTGTGATGAGGAAGGAAATAGATCCTCCAATGGATCACAAGAGTGACTAGAAACTGGATAAAGGAAGATAAACGCAAGTGATATCAAATAGGATAATGATGGAATCATGATAAAAAACAGAAACAAGGATATATCCTTGAATAGTGACCACAACACAAGCATGACCCAAGTAAGAAACTCAAAGTGATATCTAAACTGAAAGTGTACACTGAGACATGAGTATCGAAAAGTTTAGAGAGTTCTATGTTTAAGGAGGACATGCTACCATTGATTGTAACCCAAAGATAAAATTCTTCCTTATCTTTCTTGTTAAACTTTAACGAGTCCGAGAAAGTCAACTCAGCTCTCTCTTCATTTTTCACAATCTTGAAGAGAAGAAGGAATAATGCTTGATAATGTCACTTATTTATGGATTTTATGAGCCCAAACTAGTACATGCCCGGTTGGTATTTTCATGTTTAGAGAGTCTGAAAAATCCAAAGAAGACTCTAGGTGGGAACTTTTTCATCCAATTTAGTCTCCTGAGGCCGAAAAAGTATAAAACAAACCACATAAGAACTCTCTTAGCTTTCAAAGAAGTAAGGTGCACCTTTTTCATACTTAGTTGGGGAGGTACCAAAAAGGTTAAAGTACCACCTACCCAGTTCTCCTTCAAAAGCATCATATAGCCTGAGTTTTACAAGTGTGAAGGAAGGCAAGATCACTCAGAAAGATCCATTTGATTATGAGAAATGGGGCTTACAATAGTAAACTCGATGCTTTTATCTTTAGGGATTAACGAGCATGACAAAGACATAAAGTACAATCGAAATCTTTTTCATGTTTATGTCTAGAGCACGAAAAAGAGAAAACTAAGCTCATACCGGGGGCTCCTTTTTCATAAATTTAGTCCCTTAGGTACAGAAAAGTGATAAACCTATGCCTGAGAATACTCTTCTCGATTCCGAAGAAAAGAGAGTGATCCTTTCTCATATATTCCACATGGTCCAAGAAAGCGATAACCTACCACCAATGTGGATGCCCATTCACATATTCTTAACGAGCTTGAATGGACAAGTTTACTCAGCAGTCAAGTCTATTTTGAGGAGTCAGACCCGGGCCTAAAGAAACTCAATATCTTTCCTGTGAAGTTTTAAGAAGTCTAGAAAAGACAACTCATGGCCTCCTTATGGTTTTTAACGAGCTCAAAGGAGAGCAAAAAGAATGCTCTAAATGCGAGGAGGCAAGTGTCAGGGGCAAGCGAAACTAGTTCCAAGTGCGAGGAACAAACCTATGCATAATGCAAGGAACATGAGAAGGATAAAGACACTCAGGGAATGTATCCTCAAGGTAAAGGGTGTCAAGATGCAAAGGAAAAATGATACAAGGATTAGCAATGATGAGATCAAATATGAGGGCTTATACAACAAGCTAAAAGCATGGAAGCCAACATCGGGATCATAAGCGCAAGCAGGGCACATGAAAACGAAATTACAACTTGAAAAACAAGACAATTCCAGTAAATAGTTGTGAATCCAACTAAGAATCATGTCTCAAAGAAACAACAACATCAGGATCATATTTAGAAGAAAAGATCTGATGCGGGTCACTTTGGCAGAAACACGTGTGACTATGTTATCTTCTATAAAAGGTAAAGTCAAGGCATAATTGATTGAAAAAGATTCTATAGCACCATGGCTCGAGGGTTTATAATCAATAAAATCAACCTCAGAAGGAGAGAAAAAATCAACAAGGGAGATAGAGTTTGTAGGAACAAACTCAGTATCATAGGAGTTGAAAATTTCATATGAAAAATCAAACTCATAAAGATCACTAACTTGATGTTCATAGGAAGAGTTAGGCTTACTAGGAAAATCAGGGTTAGACTTAGTCAGAACTGAACCAACGTCCAAAATAAGGTCAAACTATATCAAAGACTCTAGGAATACTTCATCCGAAGGAAGGAGATCATCTGAGATAGGACACATGTCTAAAATTTCAAATGGATTGACAGAGTGGAGAGTAGGCTCCATAGTCTGTATAGGATGACTCACATGTTCAACTATTGGGACCAAGTCCCAAGAAGGTAAGCATGAAAACAGAGGCTGCTTCTTAGTATCAATTGAACGCAAAGGACATGAGGCCACATAGCTCACCCGTGGCGAGGTAGTGTCTATAGAAACACTGGGAATCAATAAAGGAAATACCTGGTCTCTAGATGGGTCAGGAGAAGGATCAAGAAAATTAAACTGATCAACAGTGACAATTTCTTTTCCATGATTAAAGTGCATCACACGAAAGAATTTTGACACCACAGTTTTAATGGCATAGACATAATCACGTCCAAGGAGCATATTTAAGTCCAAGGGGTCTTCTATCACCATGAAGTCAACTAAGACAGTCTTCCCACCCAAAGTAACAGGTGTTTAAGCAAGAATCCCCAAGGCAATACAAGTTCTTCTATCAAATTCCAGTAACTGACTAGCAGTTGACACAAGGCTAGGAGCTGTCAAAGACAAGATACTAACTGAGGTAGGCTTCATCAACAATACAACGAACAATCATGTATGGTTCAAATTTGACCTTTATCTAGAAAGGTGCATCAGAAGGAAGGCACAACTCAACTAGGTTATCCCAATCAAAGGAAGCAATTTGAAAGCTTGGTGGGGGTTGATCTGAAGCAAGTTCAGTTCCCCCTCGTTCAGTAAGTTATAAACTGACCGTAAAGAAAATGTGACTAGCAAACACTTCACTCTCCAAAGGAAGAGTGGGATTGATCGATAATGGAATCGTTTCAACTGCTTTGTGAAAGTCACTCTCCAAAGGGAGAGTGGGATGGACCAAAGGTGACATTGGTTCAATCACATAAGGATCACTCTCTGAAAGAAGAGTGGGATCGACCAAATCTGAGATTGGTTTGACCACTTGATCAACCAAAGATTGAGTAGGTTGTTGAGAAACTATAGGTTGTTCAGGAGAAGGAAATTCTTGAGTCTCAGACCACACTCTTCACACCTCTGCGATAGCAGGGCACTGGTGAGTAAGATGATCTCCCTCACATAGCTTACAAGGGAACTTAAGTTTGCACTTCAAACGACCAATTTTCTCAATGGTGTCAACATGACTAGCAGTGGATGACTATTTTCTCTCAGCATGACCTACAGAGGCTGCAAGACTGCCCCCAACATGGCCTACAGATGATGAGAGACTAGGTCTAACATGACCTATAGAGGCTGAGAGACTAGGTCCAACATGACCTGTAAAGGTTGAACGGGCACCACCAAAACAAACAACAGAGGCTGAATGGCTAGGATGAACATGCTTTGCAGTAGTTGAGTGTGTTCCCCTAGGATAAACTTCAGAGGCTTGGTGGATGGATCCAACATGACTTGCAGAGGTTGGATGGGGAGGTTCAACTTGAACATCAGAGGTTGAACGGGTTCCCTCAGCATGAACTACAAAGGATGAGTGAATAGATCCCACGTGACGTGGAAAGGTTGGTAGGATCTCACCAGCATGATCAATAGAGGCTGGATGGTGAATATCAACTTGACTTACTGAGGTTGAGTGCTTAGATCCAACATGACCTACATAGGTTGGATAGTTGCCCCCAACATGAACTGCAGAGGCTAGGTGGTGAGGTTCAACTTGATTTTCTGAGGTTGAATGGGTGCCCCATTTCTTATGTGCCTTCTTCCTATTCCTCCTTCTTTTACTCCTTTTAGACTGTCAATTACTAGTATCAGTACTTTCACTGCATGAGGTAGAAGGAGTAGGAGAATCAACTACATGTGAAGGGGAAGCAGTGTTTTAATGCCCTTGATATAAGGAGCTTACTTGAGCAACATCAGGAGCATTTAGGACAATTGGAGTGGAAAACAACCACCCCAGTATCCCTAGGGTGAATCCAGGTAGATTCAAGGTGGCCACCAAAGGAACACTAATATTCCCAATGAGAGGAATAGTAAAAGGAGTTCCAAGCATGGGGATCTCTTGGTTGGTGTTCAAAGGGGTGTTAGCCATAGCTTCAAACAATAAGACAAATTCTGAGGTTGACAAGAAACCAAAAGTACAAAGAACATACGTGAAGGAAAGCTAAGTACAGACAAACCACACAGCACTCACTAAAAAATTCCTAAAGCCAAACAAACAAACATGTATAATATATGCCTTCTAGAAGAAAGCTGATAGATAGTTACTTGGTGTCCCTGTAGATGTTCTTAGGTGTAAGTGGAGGAATCACCCACCTCCCTCCCACACCTTATACCGGGGTTACCTTCCAAGCTCGACCAAGGTCAACTTGAAATAGCCTTCTGGTGTACCTGTATATGAACCCTAGATGTCAAAAGAGACTAAAAGCTACCACAACTATACTTATAGTCTGGGGGGACAGTCACAAGCCTGGTTCATACGCATGGGCAGGGTAGCAAGGCCCTAAACCCTATCTAAGATAGAATCCCCAGATGCGCAAAAACCTTGGTCTACGCTTTGAAAAGGAATCAGAGGGTTATCTCCTCATTCCAAGTCTCCATGCGGCCTCGTGCTTAACTCCCACTTGAGAGGAGCTTCCCAAATACAATCAACATAGAAGAGGATTTACCTAGTGATTGGCCAACTACATCTGAATTTAAACACTTGTGGAGAGTTGAAACTCCCTAATCCACAAGTCTAGCCTAAGCTAGTGGGTGTAGGAGCCTATAAAATAAAACTTACTAATAATTTTTAAATTATATCATTCATTTTAAAAGGTTGTTTTTAGTCAGAGGGTAAATGGCATGAAACTTATGTGGTGTTTTGACTCAAAGTTGAAAAAAAATGACTAAGCAAAGAGAAATGAAATGCACAAAGCAAAAACTATTCTCTTTATTTTTCAAATAGAAACTTGAAAGACACAAAAGAACAATTTCTTTTTTATTTTTTCAAAAATAATTATATGCAGTGCATTAAAGACAAAAACGTAATCTACTTGAATATTAAACAACTATATGTTCTTTTTCTATTTCTTTTATAAACGAAAAAGAAAACTACCTACAAACTAAAGTATGCAGATGAGAAGAACAAAGCAAAATGAACTCTGCTATATAACCACCAAACATACTCTAGAATGCCCTAAAGTCAGTATAAACCCTACTTGGAAGGAAGGCTTGCATAAAAGACAAGTCAACTATTTTGGCATGGTGAAGTTAACCAACAAAAGAAGAAGAAAACAAACACCAATAAGCTTCTAAGTTTAGACAAAGATCACTAACAGAGGCTGACCAGAAACATAAGCAGAAAATCATGCCAAGCAAAGGGGGTGAGGGGAAAGAGCAAAGAGAAAATCCTAATGTTATAAAAATTCTTACCACATAGATAAACAACACCCAAAAGGGATGACACTAACTCCCTGGATTCATGCACCTGCAGAGGACCCCAAAATGCTTACCAAACAACCTTCAAACAGAAGAAAAAACTACAATAGAGGAAAAAACACTGTTTAAAGGGGCATATGCGAGTTTCACTACTGACAAGTTTCATATCATACATGGGTTGAAAGTAAATCAAGACACGTATAAATACCAGATACATGACTATTCAATTTGCAACTCGTGTATCGGTGGGAAAAAACCCCAAAAAGGTCAAAAATTGCCTTAGGAAGGCAGGGGAGGTGTTCTATCAGACAAAAAAAGTGTTCCTAAGTGGAAAGAAAGACCTGAAACTTTACAAAAGGCTAAAAGAAATACAGAGAAACCCCAAATAGGAAAGGCTCTCCCTAGCGGAGTCTCCAATTTTGTTGAAAAGGAAAGTTTCCTATGGCTAGGGTTTAAGAGGCTATCAACGTACTGGGGTTGAAAGGTGGATGCAAATGGTTCTGCAAGTATATATAAGCAAGTTTTAGAGATTAGAATGGTTCATACCTTAACAAATGAAGGTTGATCCAATCGTCCCTTCAAACCTCTCTTGTTCCTCTTGGTCCTCTTGCTCCAAGAGACCTGCAAAACGAATTATAACTTCCTCAAACCAATATGACCACATATAAAGAATTGATAATCAAATAAACATGAAATAATGATCTTACTAACATCATCACATGATCATAAAATGAGATCTAATCACACATTGAACAATTATTTGGGAAGAAGAAGGACATCACATCTTTATCAATCTTGAAAACAAGTACAAATATACCTTCTCTTCAAGTTTGGCACCTCACGAAACCTTGATCTAGTTCTACTGCTTCTCTTCTCCAAGGAACTCAGCCTCCAAGATCTACAACACAAGGAGAAAGCTTATAGTGAAAAGGTGTGGGAAAAAAGAGCTCCGATTCCTCCAGCATAACAATGAAAACATTCAAGTCTCCTCTCATGGACCTCCCTACCTCTATTTATATGTTTATGAAGAGATAGGGTTGAAGACAAATTAGTTACAAATGAAGGAGTCTGTTGCATAACTAACCAACTACCCAAACTTCGAAAAACTTATTTTTGACATGAATACGTGGGTTGCAGAGACATCAGTCGTGTATGCAGTAGTTATACACAGTTTGCAATGCAAATAGTCACGTATTTAGGGCATACGCGAGTATTATACATAGCAAGTCATGTACAATACGTGGGTTTCCTTAAGGCAACTCGCATATACATAAAATAAATATCATTTTTAGGGTACTTATAGGAATTTTTAGACTTTGGTGTCTTCTAGAAAGTTTTAGTTAATTGAAATATCTTTCAAACAGTGTAGAGATAGGGTCAAATGAAGTTACAAAACTCAAGATATAGGTCCTCCAAGTTAGGTGTTTTTTCAGTGACTTTCATGAAGTGTCATAATGGAAGTGTCGACATGCAACAGAATCATGGGAAAGTGGTCATAGGAAGTGAAGTGTCATTTTGAGCTATAACACCTATCTTGTCATCCCTATTGATCCTTCCTTTGGTAGCGATATGTTCTCTTTGGGTGCAAAATCATGGTTTGAAGGGTCATTTTGGCTAGCAAGTTCATTTTATTTCAAAGGATTTTCCTTAGTCATCATCTTGATGGCCTAAACAAGTGCATGATGACCTATCCAAAGGTCTGCACATAGGATATCTAACGAAATAAACACCATTAAAGTTTACTTAACAAATTCAACCCAAAATTATCTCAAATTAGAATGCATAACCAATGCTAGAATCTACCTAATCATAAAGATAATATAAACTAAAATTCAAATCTCCACACTATAAATGTTTTCCTCGCTAGGGTTTATAAACCCTAATAATCTTTCATCATAGAAGCACATGGTATTTCAGGAAAGTCTATCTAGGGTTAGCATTTCAGGCAAGTCTAGCATGTAACTATTCATCAATTACAATAGTGTTAGCTAGGGTTTAGGATAACAAAGAAATTCAATTCATAACCTAGGGTTTAATTCAATTGTAACAATTTGATAATTTGAGTATTGTTGATTCACCTCCTAAACTTCTCTAAAAATCATCCTAGCATTTGCACACATTGGTATTTTCATTTATGAAGATATGATATAGTAAGTAGTTCATATTAATCCCAATAAAATTATTTCATGTATGTGTGTAGCCTAGGTATAGCACAGGGGCTTCACTTATTGACCAATATCCTATCACGTTAGTTCATATTATGGGTTTTAAAATTATCAAAAATTGAACCAATATATTGCAGGTATTGGGGGGATGAGGGGTTTAAGGTGGGGGTGGGTAGGGTGTTTTATAAGGATTGAGGTATAAAAATGGGTGGGGAGGAGGTTTTAAGTATTGGGAGGGGGTTTCAACAAAAATACTTTGGGGCAATATCTATGGAAATTAAGGGAATTCTTTAATATCCCACGATCGCACATGCTATGTGATAGGTTCACTAAGCGAAGTTCCCGTGAGGTATAGGGCCTTTTGGTTTCTACTTAAATTATACTAACCAATCTAATGATATATACCTAAAGAGGTCATAAAACCCTAGTTCCATCTCAAAAATTGTGAACCCTAGTTATAATATGCAAGTTGTAGTTCATGAAACCCTAGTTGGTTTTTAATTTGTAAGTGTATCCTAGGGCTATATGGCCTTTTATTTTCTACTTAAATGATACTAACTAGTCTAATTTGATCTTCAAACCTAAAGAGTTCATAAAACCCTAGTTTGTAGTTCCATGTCTCAATATGTGAACCCTGGTTTTATTATGCAAGTTGTTGGCTTATATTCTAGTACATGAATAATATAATGCTGCAACATGTGCTTTCTTAGTGATATCTAGACACATTGGGCCATGAAAACATGAGGGGGAGGGCCATTTTCAACCCACGTTATAGAATGCAATTGTAGTTCATGAAACCCTAGTTGGTTTAGGATGTGTACATGTACACGTGTTTCTACTTCCATCTCATAACCTATAAATACTTTACAAAACCCTACCAACTACTATAACATACCATAACATACTAACATCATACCATTCTAACATAACATACCATACTAGCATACCATACCATACCCTACAATATTAACATCATAGTACATACCCTACAATACCCTATGATACTAACATCATACCATGTACTAACATACCATACCATACCATACTAACATATAACATACCATACCATTCTAATTCCATCATATGACTTGTAAAGAGGTCACAAAACCCTACTTCCATCTCATAACTTCTCAACCCTATTTATAGCATGCAATTGTAGATCATGAAACTATAGCATGCAAATGTAGTTTATGAAACCCTAGTATGCAATTGTAGTTCATGAAACCCTAGTATGAAAGTCTCAATGAGATTGTAGTTCATGAAACCCTAGCATGCAATGGTAGTTCATGAAACCATAGGTGTGTTTCTATTTTCTATCTCATAACTTCATGTGAAGAGCTCATAAATCCATATTTCCATCTCATAACTTCTCAACCCTAGTTATAGCATGCAATTTATAGTTCATGAAATCCTAGTTGGTTTAGGATTTGTACATGTACATGTGTTTCTACTTCCATATAATAGCTTTTAAAGAGCTCACAAAACCCTAGTTCCATCTTATAACTTCTCAACCCTAGTTATAGCATGCAATTGTAGTTCACAAAACCCTAGTTAGTCTTCAATTTGTACATGTACATGTGTTTCATCTCATAACTTCTCAACCCTAGTTATTGCATGCAATTGTAGTTCATGAAACCCTAGTACACAAGTCTCAATGAGATTATAGTTCATTAAACCCTAGCATGCATTAAGGTATCCACACTATAATTTTTTTCCTCGTTAGGGTTTATAAACCCTAATCATATTTCATCATAGAAGCACATGGAATTTCAGACAAGTCTAGCACCAGTTTCGACATGAACATGTCTATCCTAGGATGATTCCTCAAACCCTAGGTCTTTGTCTATTGCATCAACACAAGCACCGAGACCTCCATGAAAAATCAACTAAACTCAAAAAAATTTCTTCTAAGCAAGGAATCAAAAGAAGCTCGAGACTTATCTAGTTAATTTTTCCATGGTCTTTCCCCAACCTCCATGTATCACACAAGAACAAGACTGCAATATCACCAAAGACATTAGCTCATTTCTTTGTATATTCTATAGGGTTGGAACCCTAATTCTACCTCGTTTTCCTTGACAACAAGAGCTATAGATTCTGCAAGACAACCATCAATTCCTCTAGTATTATATCTCCTTCTCCAAGTTTACTTACATATGTAAACCATAGTGTCCTCATGCATATACAAGTTTCATAATGTAATGCATTCCTCCTCTAGTTGTGTACCACATCTTCTTGTTCCCAATGCTCCTTGACATATGTGTCGGAGGTGGTTACAACGCTCCAATGCTTATCCTCAATATGTGTGCCAAGGTGGTTACTATGCTCATTTTTTCTCCTCAACATGTGTGTGAAGGTGGTCACTATGGTCCAATATTTCACTTGTCTTCATCCTAATATCACAAGGCAACCCAACAAAATAAACTCTAGTTCAAGTGAATGTTAACGCCATGAAGATACATCCCTTTAGGGCACTCTTTCCAAGCATATAACATATCTAGAACCTCTTATTACAACAAATTACAATATCAATAAATCTATTGAGAAAAACCCTAGTTTACGAAACCGATGCACAATGGATTCACTGGGACATGTAAATGTGGTGGAGAGGGCCCACTAGAGGTAATGGAATGCCAGGCGACCAACAGATTCGATGGCTCGTCGATCCGACCTCCGGTTGCCGAGTTATGTTGAGTTGCAAGTCGCATGAAAATGTCCTTCAAGAACACCTGGTCACTCTCTGTCCGGGAGTGGAAAAACAAATGGAGTAGCAATATTGCATACCGTTGGCTCTGACAGGTGTGTATGGCCAATGCTAACATGGGAACACCACCAAGACTGACATGGTGGAGGGTTTTTCAGAGTTGACCCACCAATGCAAGAGTTGCATTAAAGGAAACCGAGCAAAACCCATTAGAGGAAATTTCAACTCAAAATGGACCTCCTAAAAAGAATTAATAAAATAATAGTTAAAATAATAAAACAATATTTATTAATTTTGGAGGAAGAAAAGAAAAAAACTACTATTTTGTTTGTACTTTTGACATATCTCCCCGTGTTTTTACTCAAATTTCGATCGGGAGAGCTTTTTGGATGTGGAATTAAATTCTACATCCAACGAGTACCCACTTGGCATACTTTTGACGGACCCCAATACCCCAAAAACAAGAAATACCTGAAAAAAACATGATGATGATGTCATCATCATGTTTTTTTCAGGTATTTCTTGTTTTTGGGGTAGCGGGGTCCATCAAAAGTATGCCAAGTGGGTACTCGTTGGATATGGAATTTAATTCCACATCCAACGAGCTCTCCCGATCGAAATTTGAGTAAAAACACGAGGATATATATTGAAAATAAAAACAAAAAGTAGTTTTTTTATGATACCTACCCCCAAATTTATATTAAAAAAATGTTTAAGACCTATACGATATTTCAAATTTAAAGCAATTTCATTTGCTAACACATGATGACATGGAATTTGATTCAAAGTTAAAAGGCCCATTTTGAGTTGAAATTTCCTCTAATGCTAGTTTATGAAACCAATGCACAATGGAGTCACTCGGCCATGCAAATGTGATGGAGAGGGCCCACTATAGGTAATGGCATGCCAGAAGACCAACAAAGTCAATGACGTGTCGATTTGACCTTCAGTTGCTGATTTATGTCGAGTTGCAAGTCACATGAAAATGTCGTTCAAGGACACTTGGTCACTCTCAGTCCGGAAGCGAAAAACTAAATGGAGCAGAAAGATTGCATGTCATTGGCTTTGATAGGTGTGCATGGCCAATGCTAACATGGGAACACCACCAAGACTTGAACGGTGGAGGTTTTTTCAAAGTTGACCCACCAATGCGAGAGTTGCATTGAAGGAAACTGAGCAAGAACCTAGTTTAAGAAACCGATGCACAATGGAGTCACTGGGCCATGCAAAAATGGTGGAGAGGGCCCACTAGAGGTAATGGCATTCTAAGAGACCAATGGAGTCAACGGCTCATCAATCCGACCTGTGGTTTCCTAGTTATGTCGAGTTGCAAGTCACATGAAAATGTCGTTCAGGGACACTTGGTCACTCTCAGTTTAGGAGTGAAAAAACAAATGGAGCAACAATATTGCATGATGTTGGCTCCAAAAGGTGTGTATGTCCAATGTCGACATGGGAACACCACCAAGAATGGCACGGAGAAGGGTTTTTTAGAGTTGAACCACCAATGCGAGAGTTGCAATGAAGGAAACTAAGAAAAACCCTAGTTTACGAAACCAATGCACAATGGAGTCATTGGGCCATGCAAACATGGTGGAGAAGGCCCTCTAGAGGTAATGGCATGCTAGGAGACCAACGAAGTCAACAACTCGTCGATCCGACCTCCGGTTTCCAAGTTATGTCAAGCTGCAAGTTGTATGAAAATGTCGTTCAGGGACACTTGGTCACTCTCGGTCCGGGATGACATCCTAATTGTTGGGCATGGTAAGAGAATTGTTAAAAGGTTGAATAAGGGCTTGGGAAGTCAATTTTCAATGAAGTCTTTTGGTCCAACACAACAAATATTGGGCATGAACTATATTTCTCCAAAAAAGGATATAAGAAATGTTACTTGGAAAGACATAATCTGAGTTGTCCCAAAAGACTTAAGATGGGTGTATTTAGCTATGGTATATGATAAAAACTGTATCTCTTAAACATGAACAACTCTTTGGCCTTTCTTTGTGTTATAAATTCTTCTTTCACATTCAATTCTAATTATTGACTCAAATAGAAGGATAAAACCTTACTAGACTAGCAATTAAAATTTAGAGATGAAAGCATAATGCACAAGTCAAATACCATTTAACAATATTAGAGAAATTATTTTTTGATTAGTAGCTCGATGCAACAAAAATTGGAGAGAAATTTGCAAAGATAGTGGTTTACCAGGAAGGACATGTAGAGAACAATATAAAGTGCAGAGTTAGCAAACCTGTGAAGGACATGATGTTGGTTTCCTATTGAATATTTCCTCCCTCCAATTTTGGAAAAACTTTAAACCTGAAAAGATGCAATACAAGCCTAATGGAAGACCACAAAAATAAGCATGTTTCAGTTAGCTGCAATAATATCTCACGTTTGACCAACATTTTTATTACTCACATGCTTAAGCCTCTTGCACCACATTAGAAGTTTTTACCAATATAAAATGGAAACCAAAAACCTACTATGGATTGATCTTGTATTGTTTATCATAGCAATGACTCTCAACACATATTTTAAACTCTTGTAGCAAAGGTAAGAGAAACATGGGTGAAATATTAAACCAGTGAAGGGTGTCTATTGAATATACATGCATCAAACATTTTCACTTGAAAGTTACATTGAAATAATTCAATCTCTAATTAAAAAGAACAGAAGGAATTAAGAATGCAAATGATGAAAATTTGTATTCTTGCATAGATTTAGTGGCTAACAAGAAGTAGTGTGAAAGGGATGAAGAAAATAGTCATTTGTCTCTAGTCAAAATAGTCAAATGTAGAGAATCCTGTGCTTGTGCAAGGTAACACGTCAAAATATGGATGACAGTTCCATGAGTGATTGAAATTGATAGCTACTATTAAAAGACAAGACGATCATGATAACTTACTCCGATTTCTATGTGAACTATGCAAAAGCCTTTCCCTTTCCATCTATATCGATGTCATGTTTGAATATATAGAATGTACAAATAATCATTGCCAAGATGGTGCATAAAATAGAGAAATGGAAAGGGAAAGGATTAGCATAGTGTCATGTCATGTCTGAATATATAGCATGTATAAATACTTATTACATCGATATAGATGGAAAGGGAAAGGATTTTGCAGAGTGCACATAGAAAGTAAAGTAAGTTATCATGATCATCTTGTCTTTTAATATTAGCTGTCAATTTCAATCACTCATGGAACTGGCATTTAGGTGGAGTGTAAGCGGAATTACCTAATCTCATTCAATATAGCCAGCTAGATCCTCTCTATTGCTAATTGCCTCCATCAATCTCTCGTGCTTTGAGTGAGGCAAGAAGTAACGTACCTTGGTTGATTTCTTCATTGACATTGTCTGTAGATGGATGTTCATGCCAACAATCAAGTTTGTGAAGTGATAGACTAGAGAACCTGGTTTGTAATCCACGAATACATGCTCACTAGTTCTTCTTGATTTCCCATCTAGTGTAAGATATTCACCCTCAACCACCATCGAGCCAATAGGAAATTCATTTCCTTCATCATCAATCAATGATCCATTCAGTATGTGTTTACCTTGAATGCATCGTTCCAACCAATAATTCATGCCCCATTCATTGTCTTTCGGGGAAACAACTACATATATGTGTCCTGGCTGTACAAGATCTAATATATGGTCGTAGTCTGTCGAAATTGCTGACTGACCCTCCTCTAAGTGGGTTTTTTCAGTGACTACATGTGGGTTTACTGCAAATGACACACAATCCTAATCATCAACCCAATCTATGCATTCACATTCATCCCATTCACCACTGCTACAAGGGTTACAGAAGCAAGCAAGTTTCCACATCCATATTTCAAATAGGGGGTTGTTTCAGCTTGGAACCAAATGAAATCCACATGTTCCTTGTACTATGCCGCAACTATAGGAAACTAATCGATCTATGTCAACCACATGCCAAAAATTCCTGACTGGCCTTCCTACCATTTTATTGTAGTCTGACATTGTTGCAAAGCACCATTGAACTATAGATTATGTATCTTTGATATGGGGGTTTATAGTAAACCTCATCTCCTCCCTTAATATTTTGGTCTTGATGCATGCACTGGCCCCGTCATGCTCACCTTTTTCATGCCCGATCTCAAAGTAGTTCCATATATGCGGCACATTATAAGTCTTATGTAACATACTCATCCATTGGAAGAATCGGGAATTTTTGAACTAGCCCGCACAACCATCTGACCATATCCAATGTTGATCCATCTGTATATCTCCCTCCTTTAGCTGATCATAGAAAATTAAAAAATAGTGTTGCACATAATGCAGATCATGGCATCTGTCATCACCTATGTAAAAGTTTGTCTCCTTCTGTATTATCCCGTTGTTAATGCTGCTCTCAGGGCCATGCCTATACATAATATGTACCATGATGCCGACTTGGTTGAAATGGTAGTATTGATTCTGAATTTGATTTTGTGGTTGAAGAGTGTAGTTTTCTACAAAATCCACAATTGACAATATGGTCCCAATGGGAAAGCTAACCTTGCATTTTCTGTATTGCTCATCCTGCTATCGCGCTACATGCACATGTTGAACATACTACTCAGTTTTCTTGTATAACTCCATCAAAAAATCACATACCCGTACCTGTTGCCATGAAAAAAAGGGTCCTATTAGAATGTGACCTTTAAAAAAAGTATATGTAGAAACTGAACATGTAAGAGGAAAAACATGCAATAATCCTTTGCACCTGTGACTTCAATAATGCAATCTTTTTACTTTCTTTCACACTATCTAATTGATAGGTTATGTATTTGAAGCTCTAGATCTCCATGCTCATATTTCCAAATTGATGCCCATCACTTCCATGAATGCAATAGTTCTAAAGAGCAAACCCATTGCACATGGAACAATTCCCATATAGACATGATTTTCCATAGTATTTTTTTCCTTCATGCCTTGGACATATGATGTTGATGATAAAATCTCTCAATGCATTCGGTGGTATTACGGATTCATTAAAGCCCTACTCAAGGTTAGTATGCAAATCACAAAAATATATGTTTATACGTGTCATCAAAATATTCATATTCTACATGGTATCTACAACAGCATGTGTTTTGATCAATGCATATATGAACGTACCATGGTTTACATTTCTCAAAGGACCATTGGCCTAGGTTCAATTGTGTGTGCTCATTCTTGAATCTCTCATAGAGTTCAGTCTGTGTTGTGTCAAGGAAGTGTTTGACGTGGGGTTCACATTCAATAGAACCTTTTCTCAGCTTTAGCACATCTCTTTGATTACATGAAGGGCTGGTATGATCATGCCAAAACATTTGTACTAATTCCCTAACAGCATCAATTAGCTTCATATCTCGATGAGGAAACCTGTCGACAAAATCCCAACAATCTTTTCCACCTGGAGTCTACATATTTTCTCTTATAACAGAGTACTTCATACCAGTTTTTCTATTTAATTTAAGTATCTGAGAAGTGTGTGAAAGGAGGCGACGTTGCTATGTGGACTTGCTTACAATTGATTCAAATAACACATGACGAGTCGTACAAAGATCTTTAGTACAGGACGTCTTCCCAGTCGCATTAAAAGCAAATTAGAGATTTCTAACAATATGATTGTTAGCCTCTGAACTTCTAACCATCTTTATGCCTAGAATTCTCCTAACAACAACTAAACAACTTGAATTTAACAAACATAGTAATAATTGACATTTACCTGCATCACATTTGGATTCAAAATATTCCTTCATTAATTTGTTACATTTCCAATCGATAGTGTGTTTGGGAAACTTAACTTCAAGGCCTGATAGATAACTTTCATCCACATGGATAGGTCTAGGATTCCTTTTTCTTGCAAGTAGACAGTTGAGTTAGGGAAGGTGGATATGAGCTACGGATCCTAGGGCTTCTTTGTTGTGGTGCTTCATTCACATGTCGGTCCATATTGGGAGTGTGCTCGACATGGTTGTGGTATTCTTGGAGATATTGCAAATTAATCATTGCTCCTAGGTCCAGTGCTTCATACCCAGTGTCTCTCAATACACCTATGTCTTCAAGAGCTTCAACATGGATCATTGATGAATTGTTGGTTGGAGATTGTGTTGATGTTGGAACTTAAGTTGGGTTCATTGGACACAACCAATTCACCTGTGGTTTTGAAGTAGAGGTTGTTATGTCATCAACTCTATTAGGACCGGTCGCAGTATTAGTGGAAATGTCTGGACCATGTCTCACTCTCTCCATTTCCAACCTGGCCTTTTCTATTACCTCATTTTTGTTTTCAATGGGAATATTCCTTCTAGTTTTTCTTACTCTATTACGTGAGTTTCCCATATCCAAAGTTTATTTATCAAAACTATGAGATCTACCCCTGCATAAGAAGAAACAAATAAGGTATTAGTTCCATTATACAAGATACATGACGTGTTCCAACATAAATAACTAATTAAAGATATGTTAGTATGCTAATTATTGGCATTGATACATAAACATTGATTAAAGGTTTCTCTTTATGTTCGACCCAAATTTTCATTTCTATATTCTATTTGAGTCAAGTAAAGATAGTCAACTTTGCAGCTATTACACCTATGGGATTCTGACTTCCTTTGTGTTCAAAAAGTATTGTAAGTCAAAATAAGATGAGTGATATGAGGAGGTTGAAAATCCCTCGAAAAAAGGAGAAATCATTGAGGTAGAGGCATCCCTCTCAAGCTCAAAGACATGTTATGATAAATCTAGCAGGAAGAGGAGAACATGGACAAGTTGGTGAAATGTTCAATATGGACCCTCTCCCATGATTGCTTCCAAGGTTTTTATACAAATTGAAGAGTCTCAATAGAGAACCTCATCTATTCCATCCATGTGGGAAATCAAAATATATTGGTTTACATTGCATACTTCATCTTGTATAGAAAATATGGACAACTTGGTGAACTATTCAATATGGACCCTCTCCCATGATTACTTCAAAGGTTTTCTTTTTAAATTGAAGCGTCTCAAGAGATAAATTCATCTATGCCATCATTGTGTGAAATCAAAATATATTGGCATGTGCAAAGGTAAATTAGTTAACATTGCATACTTCATCTTGTATGGAGAATATGCGACTTGTTTAGATGTGAAGTTGGGATTTATTCTTGTGAAATTAAATGTTGTCTATGAGAGAGATATTGTTGTAGGAATATCATAAAACATAAATCAATGAAATGATCTGAAAGCTTGTGAATTAAAACAATTATTTACAATTCACCATACATATTCAAAATGATCTCTTCTTGCAATGAAAACTTATAGTGTGAATATTTCCACCAACTTCCAAGACCACTGAATATGTTTGTTAGATTCCAAGAGTGAGCTTCTATCCAATATATCAAACAGTGGTGATGGATTGTTAGCCAAATTTCACAGTTCAGGAGCACAAAAAGCGCAAACAACAAATGAAAACCCGTGAAAATTGGTAGCAATCCTTGGAATCCAAATATCTATTTTTTTACCTACTAATAGGTGTGCGCACACATCTTTAAGCACGCGCATGCATCTTTAAGACCGTGCATGCACATTGAAGCGCACACAAACTCAAATGTGTGCGTGCCCCTACCTAACATTTAGAGCATTTACTCACGAACGTTTATTTCATTTAATGACTAACTTTCTTCAACAACGAATTCGTATTCATGATTATTTTAAGTATTTTTAAAATATATTCTAAAACCTATCATCATCATCACCACTACAATATAGTCTAAACCTATCATCATCATCGTCATCCTCATCCTCATCATCATCATCACCATTATTGTTCATCATCATTGTCATCCTCATCTTCATCCTCATCCTCATCATCATCATCATTGTCATTATCCTCATCATTATCATCACCAACATTGTTCATCATCATCATCATCATCATCATCATCACCATCATTGTTCATCATCATCATCATCGTCGTCGTCGTCATCATCATCCTCCTCATTAGAGAAAATTTCAACTCAAAATGGGCCTTTCAACTCTGATTCAAATTCCATGTCATAATGTGTTAGCCAATGAAATTGATTTAAATTTGAAATACAGTATAGGTCTTGAACACTTTTTTAATATAAATTTAGGGATAGGTATCATAAAAAAAACTACTTTTTTGTTTGTATTTTCGACATATCTCCTCGTGTTTTTACTCAAATTTTGATCGAGAGAGCTCGTTGGATGCAGAATTTAATTCTGCATCCAATGAGCTCTCTCGATCAAAATTTGAGTAAAAACATAGGGAGATATGTCAAAATTACAAACAAAAAAGTAGTTTTTGCTTTTCTTCCTCCAAAATTAATAAATATTATTTTATTATTTTAACTATTATTTTATTAATTTTTTTTAGGAGGTCCATTTTGAGTTGAAATTTCCTCTAATGCATCATCATCATAGTCATCATCCTCATGATCATCATTGTCATCATCCTCATCATCATCATTCCATTGCAAATGCTTGAAAATAAAATCAAAGCAAAGTTTCAACTAAACCTATCATCATCATCATCATTTCTCCTCCTCCTCCTCCTCATCATCATCATCCTCTTCCTCCTCATCATGATCATGATCATGATCATCATCACCATCATTATTCATCATCATCATCATTGTCATCATCATCTTAATCATCATCCTCATCCTCATCATCATCATAGTCATCATCCTCATCATCATCATTGTCATCGTCCTCACCGTCATCATCATCGTCATCATCATCCTCATCCTCATCCTCATCCTCATCATCATCATCGTCATCAATCTAGTCCTCATCATCATCATCATCATTACCGTCGTTTTTCATCATCATCATCGTCATCAATCTAGTCCTCCTCATCATCATCATCATTACCGTCGTTTTTCATCATCATCATCCTCATCCTCATCATCATCATCATAGTCATCATCCTCATCATCATCCTAGTCATCCTCCTCCTCCTCCTCCTCATCATTGTTCATCGTCATCATTCCATTGCAAATGCTTGAAAATAAAATCAATGCAAAGTTTCAACTAAGCCTATCATCATCATCATCATTGTTCCTCATCATCGTTGTCATCATCATCATCCTCATCCTCATCCTCATCCTCATCATCATCATCATCATCACCATCATTTTTCATCATCCTTGTCATCATCATCATCATCATCATCATCATCATCGTCATCATCCTCATTCTCTTCATCATCATAGTCATCATCCTCATCATCATCATCATCACCAACATTGTTCATCATCTTCATCATCATCATCCTCATCATCATCATCATCATCATCATCATCCTCATCATCATCATCATCATCACCATCATTGTTCATCATCATCATCGTCGTCATCATCATCATCATCATCATCATCCTTCTCATCATCATCATCATAGTCATCATCCTCATCATCATCATTGTCATCATCCTCCTCCTCCTCATCATCATTCCATTGCAAATGCTTGAAAGTAAAATCAAAGGAAAGTTTCAACTAAACCTATCATCATCATCATCACCATCATTGTTCATCATCATTGTCATCGTCATCATCATCCACATCCTCATCATCATCATCATAGTCATCATCATTGTCATCATCATCATCACAATCATCATCACAATCGTCATTATCATCATCATAATCATCATTGTTCCTCATCATCGTCAGCATCGTCATCATCTTCATCATCATCACCATCATTGTTCATTGTCATAGTCATCATCATCGTCATCATCGTCATCATCTTTGTCATCAACATCATCGTCCTCATCATCGCAATCATCATGTCATCATCCTCCTCCTCATCATCATCATCACCATCATTGTTCATCATCATAGTCATTATCATCCTCCTCCCCATCATCATCATCATCATCAACATCATCATCCTCATCATCGTAATCATCATCATCATCATCATAATCATCGTCATCATCATCCTCATCCTCATCCTCATCCTCATCATCACATCATAGTCATCATCCTCATCCTCATCATCATCATCATCATCATAGTCATCATCCTCATCATCATCATAGTCATCACCCTCCTCCTCCTCCTCATCATTCTTCATCGTCAACATTCCATTTCAAATGCTTGAAAATAAAATCAAAGCAAAGTTTCAACTAAACCTATCATCATCATCATCATCTTCGTCGTTGTTCCTCATCAGTGTCGTCATTATCCTCATCCTCATCATTGTTCCTCATCAGCGTCGTCATCACCCTCATCCTCATCCTCATCCTCATCCTCATCCTCATCGTCATCATCATCATCATCATCACCATCATTGTTCATAATCATTGACATCGTCGTCATCATCGTCGTCGTCGTCATCGTCCTCATCCTCTTCATCATCATAGTCATCATCCTCATCAACATCATCATCATCACCAACATTGTTCATCGTCGTCATCCTCCTCCTCCTCCTCCTCCTCCTCCTCATCATCATCCTCATTCTCCTCATCATCATCATAATCACCATCATTGTTCATCATCATCATCATCGTCCTCATCATTGTCCTCATCATTGTCATCATCATCCTCATCATCATCATAGTCATCATCCTCATCGTCATCATTGTCATCATCATCATCATTCCATTGTAAATGCTTGAATATAAAAAAAAATCAAAGTTTCAACTAAAGCTATCATCATCATCTTCATTTTTCCTCATCGTCATCATCGTCATCATCATCCTCGTCCTCATCATCATCATTATCACCATCACCATCATTGTTCATCATCATCATCATTGTCATCATCATCCTCATCCTCATCATCATCATCATAGTCATCATCCTCATCATCGTCATTAAAATCATCCTTATCATCATCATCACAATCATCATCGCAATCATCATCATCATCATCATCATCATCATCATTGTTCCTCATCATCATTAGCATCCTCATCATCATCTTCATCATCATCACCATCATTGTTCATCCTTATAGTAATCTTCATAGTCATCATCATCCTCATCATCATCGTCATCTTCGTCATCAACATCATCATCCTCATCATTGCAATCATCATCATCATCATCATAATCATCATCATCATAGTAATAGTCATCATGATCATCATCCTCCTCATCATCACCATCATTGTTCATCATCATAGTCATTATCATCCTCATCATCCTCATCATCGGAAGCATCATCATCATCATCATTATAATCATCGTCATCATACTCATAGTCATCATGATCCTCATCCTCATCGTCATCCTCATCATCATCACCATCATTATTCATCATCATCATCACTATAGTCATCATCATTGTCAGCATCCTCCTCCTCCTCCTCATAGTCATCATCCTCATTATCATCATTGTCATCATCCTCCTCCTCATCATCGTAGTCATCATCCTCATTTGATCATCATTGTCATCCTCCTCCTCCTCCTCCTCATCATTCCATTGCAAATGCTTGAAAATAAAATCAAAACAAAGTGTTTACTTAACAAATGCACGCACGCGTCCCTAACGCATGCACACAAAGTAGCACAATCACGCTTTTAGTGCATGCGCACCCTATAGCATGATCGTACTTCTAGTGCGTGCGTGTGATTTAAATTTAGAATTTTGGTGGCACCTTTTTTCCAACCAACATGGTGGATGACTTGGCTACTTTGGTTTTAGGTTTGGGTTGCTCAACCAAGTGGTTTGGACTGTCTTATGACATAAAAACTTGTTTTGTACCACTTGTCCTATTTCGTGCATGACTTTCCATATGCCATGCTTGTCCACTGTTAATGAAAATTCACACACTTTTGTAACTCTGTCTTTAGATTCTGAATATGTAATTTTTATTTAAATATGTTATCTTTTTCTATTTTTTATTTAATTTTAAATGGACTAATGTCAATCTAACATAAAAGGTAGGCTGTTTTCTTCGGCTATAACTTTTGATTGCCCCACCTATTTAAAAAATAAAAAAGAACCCACACAAAAAGACACAAAGACCTACATCCTAAAAAAAAAAGTATCGTTCATTGACTCTGTTAAGACCAAGATGTGGTGAACCAATGCTCGACCTTGTCATTTTAGGGCATCACTGACTTCCTTAATTTGAAAAATAAAAAATATAACATAAATAAATATGGAAAAATAATGTTGCACTAGACACACCTGTTATCTACAACTCTATATAATTTTTTTCACAAAATTCCACCATTCGCATACCAAACGAGTGGACCAATGCAAACATATTCATTGTTTTTTGGGAAAAATATAATATACCAACCTTAGAAGAACCTCGGTTTTTGGGATTTATGCCTAGTTTCCATAAATAAAAGTTATATATTCCGGAAGGTAATCCGATTGTCCACTTTTCATATTCTTACACCATATTCCAAAAAGTTGTTTAGGTACCTATAATATTGAATTTTGACGTTCATATTTCTGTTTTTCCTGAAGTCCATTGCAACGAACGCATCATAAGTGACCAGCATTAGCTTGCACTATCCCAACATAAAATAGCTTAACACATACTCAAGGTAAAAATAAGTAAGGTAACTTTTAATAAATAACCTAAAACAATCCAATTTTAAATTTAATCTCAAATAGAACCATCATCTAACTATCTCAATCAATGCATACTTCAAATACTAAAGAAACAAAACTTAAAATAATTTCAAAACACATTAAAAACACTAAAAACTAAACTATGGTCTGAATGACAGACTAAACTGTAGGTCTAAAAGGGGTGACTAAATGACAGTTTAAACAGGTTGTTCGAATGACAGTCTGCAGAGTTAAAATGATAGAAATTAACCTAAATGATCTAATCTTCAGTTGAATTCGTGCAGATGTAAATCTAATGCATAAAGGAAATAAGTAAACCTACTTATTAAACAAATTTGACAGTGAAATAAACTTGATAAAATTCATGAATATAAAGAAGTCATTGCATGTTAATAAATAAACTGAAATTCAAATTGCATAACTTATAACAGAAAGGAAATAAACATAGCTGAATCTATGTAAAATCAATCTATTATATCTGTTTGCAAATAAACTGAACAGTAATGCAGAAGATAAAATGACTGAAAGAAAATTAAAACAAACTATGCGTGCAACTAGCTATCTAATTTCAGAAATAAAATATATTACAGGGAACAAATGAAATAATAAAACAAACTGGAAATTAAACTAACTACAACTGAAAAGATGAAAGAAATAAACAAGAAAAGAAAAGAAACCTCTGGTTAATGAGGGGCCCTCTCAGCAATCAGGGGTTATGCCTGGCTAACGCTTACTCAAATGCAATCACAAACATCAAAGTATATGACTCTTTATTAAAACGATAGAACAGAGTTACATAATTCTTTTCTTCAAAAATGACTGTCTAACAAATGAAATGATCAACTCTGTAATTCTGCACAAGGAGGTGTATATATACAATGTTTATAGGGATGAGCAAGTCGACCCTTTAGTGGTCGACTTCTCTCTAAATTTAGTCAATCCATAAAGGTGTTTAACTGATCTAACTCCAATGCATAGGATCTTCCTTCTTCAGCGTGCGTCGGCTCTCTTCATTGGATGGTGTAACGCACAAGCTCCTTCTTCAGCGTGCGTGATGTGGCACACAAATCCTTCTTTAGCACAGCAGGTGGAATGGTGTTGGACAGACGAGAGCATGCGGGCGAGTCTTCTAGAATGCGAGCTAATGCATCAACCCAATGCATGGACAAAAGGTTGTTTACAGAACTGTTTCAACTTTTTAATGCCCGGAATCAGTTACCAACAGCGCGCAGTCTAGTTAGCTATCTGGATGAAAAGTTGAACAACGAGTTGGACCGTGAGATGGATATGCTGGGCGCAGGTCTAGGACGAATACGATGTCTATTTGTTGGTGCACTTAAGGATTATGGTCTGCAGTAACAATATTTAAATGTCTGGAAACCTGCCAACGAATATCGCGCAGCGAGGTGGAAGATGAGTTGTATGTGATGTGCACATGGCAAGATGAATGTGTGCTTGTTGTTAATTCATCCAAAAATATTATATAACCTGCAAACAAATATACAAATCAATTAATATATCAAATGCGTTTCAACAATGTTAATTTTAATCAATAAAATCATAAAATGATATTAATAAATGGATTTTATATAAACCTTAAATACATTCATACCTGGGCTGAATATTGATATGCATGACATAAAATATGCAAAAAGATAGTAAAAACATATGTTTAAATGAGTAATTTAACTGCAAAAAATTATAACAAATCTAGGATCAACATTCCCCCAAACCGGAGAAAGGCAAGGTCCCACTGAGCAAAAAGAAAGATAACAGATCACACTATCATACCGAATTTTGAGATTTGAGTCGGCAACGTGCATATACATAAATGAGTAAGTTCATAAGGTTTAAAATTAATTCAACCATTTCCAAAGTAAAACTTTGGATAACTTGAACATATGGCACGAAAGGTATAAATCGCATTTATGATAAGATTTATCAACAAGAAAATTGGTCATTTGATAGTTTACATACATGATTGGGTAAGAGGATAAGGTTGTCAATAATGAAATGATAAAAAGAAAATTTTAAGGTCAAAGCATCCACATGGAGGTAAACAAATTATTTGCCAAAAAAAAACAAAATTTTGTTAGCAAATTTTAATCACAAGTGCTATGATATCAGATCGTCATTTGGCATTTCATTTGGACCTTAATTCGATCCTTCATATAGTCCTCCATATTGATTTTGCTGTAAAAATATGCTTCATGCTATAACCAAGTTCCACTACTTAAATCATCCTGAAAACACTTATCATTTGACAGAGATAAATAGATCTGTCAGAAATAATGAAAAATAAAAATAGTCTAATTTTTCCCAATCCTTCTCCTTAAACCAAAGATATGGCGTGTCCTCAAGCCATAGAAGAGAGAAGAATTGATTGTTCCATAAAATAAAAATTAAAGAGTTACATCATGTTGTTTATTATTTTGTAAGAAAAAGAAAAACTAAATAGTAAATGGAAATGATTCATATATGTATATTCATGAAAAATATAATAGTGCTAAGAAAGGCCGCTTGAATGATAATAATAATAAAATAACCAAAAGAATACCCCAGGAAAAGCTAGTCATCCATGCCTTATTTAAATATATCTTATCATCATAAAATATTTAAGTTTACGCCGGAGTATATGAGATTGACAACTATGGTCCCATTTCTAGGATAATGACATCCTAGGTATTTTTTGAATTAGATGACCGGGGCAAAGCCCAACTTACAGCCATTCTCAAACGACATGTTAAACAATTGGTAGTGACATGTTTATTCATAAATTCTAAAAAAAATCTTTATATTATCATTGTTTTACAAACTATGTGCATAGTAGTGCATTAACCATATCTCTTTTTACCCAGTATTGCCCCTCTGCCAACAGGCCTATTCAATACCCCGACGGGTTTACCTTGGTACCATGCAAGCATAGTCATGTTGCCAGCAAGCCTATTCAGTACCCCGATGGTTTTACTTGCATTTATCGAGCTTCCATGTTTTTAGTTTTTACTTAGCATTGATCCACTGCCAGCAGGCTTGTTCAGTACCTCGACGGGTTTTCCTTGTACAATGATATTAAATTTATGGAATTCGATTGGTACTAGAGCGTGTTAATCCCTGCTAAACACATAATTCAATTTTTGTAAAATAAACTTATAAGTAATTTCATAATGGCCTTAACCATAGATCATGTCAAAAGAGAATAACTTAAAGATGTTCTTTAACCTTATAGTCCTTCTTCTTCATAAAAGAAAAGTAATGTTTCCCATAGACAAAAATTCCACTTACTCTCAATTATCACCAAAATACATGAGAGGCAAGTTTTGATAACAAGCATAGGATGAACTAGTAATCCATAGGTGTAAGATGAGAGTGTGAAAAATATGATAATGAAAGAAGGTTTGTCAAGCAACTGTTCAAAAGAACAAATAAAAAATATACATGTATGAATCAAAATATCAAAAACCATATGAATCATAGAAGAGTTGGTTAAGAATGATATACAGAGGATTGTAATTTTTTTAATTTTCACTATAAGCTACAAATTTCAAAAGTACCCCAAGAAAGTTCAAGATACCTGATGAGTGTTTTAACATACTTCCATTTTTCAGGTAATACTCCATGAGCTTCTTATAGAGATAGAATACTTGTAATCAAACTGCAAAACCACTTGTTAGATGATTCAATTTATTCATGAAGACATATATAATAAAAAGAAAAAGAGTCCCTTGTAAACAATCTATTAGAAATGACTCATATTTATTCAAAGAACACACATATTTACATATATACAAGTGATGATAACCCAAAATACTTTTTAAGGATTAAGAGGAGGAATAGCTTCCCCTTTGACTAATTCTATTTCATTCTGCTGCAAAAAATTCTGTATAAAATCCTGTTTAGATGTCGGTTGGTGATAAAGTCTGAGTCTATGTCCAATTGCTACGAAGGAAATTTGTGAGCCATCAATTGTTTTAATTTTTACTGACCCATTGTCAAAAGTTGTAACTACTTCGTATGGGCCCATCCAATGGGTATTTAACTTTCCTTTGAAATTTTTAAACCGTGAGTTGAATAGTAGTGCCTAATCTCCAGTATTAAATTGCTTTTGCTTAATAAATTTATCATGCCACGCCTTTCGTTGATTCTGTATTAGCATGGTTCTTTGGAGTGCATCTTGTATGATCTCGTATAACTCATTAATCTGTAATATTTGTTTTTTTTTTGCTTCATCCAAATTCATGCCTAATTGTGCTGCCATACAAAAGGTTTAACTTTAAATTCAATAGGTAAAAGGACTTGTTTTCCATACACTAACTCATAGGGGGTGTGTCCAGTAGTGTTTCTCCATGTTATCCTATAGGCCCATAAAGCCTCTGGGAGTCTATCTACCCAATCCTTATGATGTAAATGAATGGTTTTGGTTAAAATGGCTTCTAATACTTTATGAGTTGATTCTACCTGACCATTAGCTTGAGGCCCGATAAGGTGAAGATTTGCAATGTCGGATGCCATAGTTTGTATTAAGTTCTTTCATTAATTTAGAAGTAAATTGAGTACCTTGATCTATGAAAATTTCTCTAGGTACACGAAACCGGGTAAATATTTCTTCATATGATGAATTCTACCACTAATTTCTATGTGGCCCTGAATAAAGCTTTAGCTTCTACCCATTTGGTGACATAGTCCGTGCAAACTAGGATATATTTATATTTATGAGACATGGGAGAAATTGGTCCTACAAAATCAAGATCCCATTTTTCAAAGGGTTCAATCATCACTTGGGGTTGTAAGGGCATTTGATCATATGACGTAGGTATACCCATTCTTTGGCAACTAATGCATGCTTTGACATATTTGGCAGCATCCTTAAAAATGCTTGGCCAATAATAACTAGAATGTAATACTTTGTATGTTGTCCTCTTATTAGAAAAATGCCCTCCACATGGTCCATCATGGCATGCATGGAGGATGTTTGTCATTTCATCATCTTGCATGTATCGTCGAATAATAAGATTGGACCAGTGTAGAAAAGATTATTATCAACCCATGAATAATTGGAACTCTGAACTATAATATGACGCTTCTCATGTGGGGACAAATGGTTTGGTATTTTCCCAGTTGCTAAATAATTGGAAATATCTGCAAACCAATGGTTTTGAACAGATACAGCAAATAGATGTTCATCATGAAAAGAATCGTTAACTGGTTTAGTACCGTCTTCATGTTGAATACGGGAAAGGAAATCTGCTACTAGATTTTCATTACCAGGTCGGTCAATGATGGTAATGTTAAAATTATTGCAATAAAAGAAGCCACTGAGTCACTCTACCATTGGTAATTGGTTTATTCATTATAAATCTAATGGAAAAGTGACCGGTATGCACAAAAAATTCATAACCTATAATGTAATGGAGAAATTTATTAATAGAATAAACTACTACCAAAAATACTTTTTTCAGTAACAGTGTAATTTAGTTCGGCAGGAGTCAAATTCTTGGTAATAAAATAAATAACATAAGGTGCGTGTTCTTCTTTTTTGGCCGAGGACTCCTCCTATGGCCATATCAGAGGCATCGATGGATATATGAAAAGGAAGGGACCAATTGGGACCCCTGAGTATTGGTGCTACCGATAGTTTAGCTTTTAGAATCACAAAAGCATTTTGATAAGATTCTGTCCACTAGAATTCTACATCCTTTATAAGTAATTTAAACATTGGTGCAGCTATTTTAGTGAAGTTTTCAATAAAGCGGCGGTAATAGCCTTCATGACCAAGAAATCTTCTTACCTATTTCTGAGTTTTGGGAGAGGGAAGGCCAACAATTAATTCGATCTTCGCAGGATCTACCTTAATTCCTTGGGAGGAAACATGGTGTCCTAAAACTATACCTTCTGTCAGTAACAATTTACATTTTTCATGACTAAGGGATAAATTCGTTTCTTGACATCGGATAAGGACCGTCTTGAGGTTGTCAAGAGATTATTGAAAGGTATTACCATAGGCCATAAAATAATCCATGTATACCTCCACACAGTCATGTATAAGATCATAAAATATTCCTAAGATTGCTTGCTGAAAAGTGGTAGGTGCATTACATAGGTCAAATGGAAAAACTCGATAAGCGTATTTTCCCCAAGGGCATGTAAAAGTGGTATTTTCTTGATCTTCCGGTGCTATTAAATCTGGTTGTAACCACTATATCCATCAAGAAAGGAAAAATATTGTTTACTTGGCAGGGTATCTAACACTTTATCAATAAAAGGTAAAGGAAAGTAGTCTTTAAGTGTAGCTTTGTTTAGCTCCCTAAAATCAACACAAATGTGCCATTTCCTTGTGACTTTCTTCGGGACTACTACTAAAGGAGACACCCATTTACTATCAAAGATAGGATAAAAGAAACCAACAATGAGGAGTTTTTGTAATTCTTCTTTTACTATATCCTTTAGAGGAGGATTCATCCTCCTTTGTGGCTGCCTTACAGGTGAAATGTTTGGATCCATATAAATATGGTGTATATAGGTGTCATGGTGGATACCATTCATATCATTGTATTCCCATGCAAATGCTCTAGATTGTTTTTTAAGAACTTTAAGCAGCCGTGCTTGTTGGTTTCCACTTAATCCTACGTTTATATGTAAAAATTGTCTAGGCCAACCTCACAAGGTATGGTATAGGGTCATGTATGCTCTTCAATTGTGAAGACACAAGGTGTCTCCATAAAAATTGAGAGAGCCATATTCTCTTGAAACTCATCTCCAAAAATCTGATCAAATTGAGCAAAAGGCTAAGGAAAATCTGTACAAGTTGTTGAGGAAACAAACTGATTTAATACATTCTCAATGGTATGCTCCTGAAGTGCCTAGGGGAAATCACTAAAAATGGAGAGGTCATCAAAGTCCTTGTCCTCAAAAGAACAATTTAACCACCATGAATTTTCAGTTATTGGTTGTGATGGGGGGTATAAAATAAGTCTCTGTGTAGACAACCCATTGGAAATAGTCATCTCCATCCCTACATTTATATAAAATCATTTGCGGTAGCTAACCATGGTCTTCCCAAGATAATAGGATGCCCTTTAGAAGGATCCTTTGATTCCAAGACCATAAATTCGACAGGGTATTCCCATGAGGCTACTAATACGACAATGTCATCCAGGACTCCAACAGGTTTTACCATAATACAGTATGCTAGTTCTATGATGGAAGGGGTAGCTCGAAGAAATTATCCTAACCGTAAAACTTCTAAGACTGCGATGGTCATCAAGTTGATGGAGGATCCTTAATCGATTAATGTATTTTCTATGGTAGTGTTTTTTATAATTATAATCACTACTGGGGCTCCTGGATTGGTATATTTTGCAATCTGGGAATAATATGTCATACATTTAGACATCTCTCCTATAACATGAATTGTGAGAGGGGCCTTTTGCTTCTTCCCTGAGCGTTTAATACATAGCTCCTTTATTACCTTGTTGTAGATTGGTATGTATTTGATAGCTTGTAATAGAGGGATTTTGATATAGATATTCTTTAATTCATTGAAAATGTTATACTCCGGATGAACTACAGGTTTTTCTATCACTAGTATTTCAGAAAATGAAGGAACTCTTTGCTCTTGAATAGTTTCTTGCAGAGGATGGGTGTGTACTAGAACCTTCGGAATGTTTACATCCTCCAAAATGACATCATTCACGGGTTCATTTAAACCCTATTCTTCTTCATTTGCTTCATGAATGATGACTGATGACTTGGGTTTATCATTCACAACTCTTCCAAATCGTAATTGCATTTCATGTACAGGTATAGTCAAAATAAGGTACGATGGAAGAGTTTGCAAATCAATTTTGTTAATAGCTTGAGTTGGTTTATTATTAGGGTTATGTATCGGTTGCGTAGGTAATAATGTCGGTCGATGAGGATTTGTGTTCTAAAACTGATGAGGTTGTTGTGTGATAAAAGGAAGTGGAGGTACAAATCCAGGCGAAATTTGCTGGAAATTTGTTTGATGCTAAGGATAAGGATGATTAGGTGAAGGGATAGGTTGTGACTGAGGATATGGTTGTCCTCTCGACCCTTGTGACCAATATATATACTATGGAAATTGAGGAGGGTATTGGGGTGGCCGATTCTTCCAACTTGAATTGTTCCATTGTTGAGGTGGTTGATATGGAGGATAATAGAGTGGAGGTTGAGGTGGAAAGTTTTGATATGCTGGTTGGTCTCTAGGTTGTAAGGGAGGCCTCCTAGATGTTTCAACTACATCCCCACTCTTATAGATGGCATGCAACCTAGGCAAGGATGGGCAGTTATCTGTTGGATTCTCTTCTGTACAGATGTGACATACTGAGATGTTGTTTAATGGACATTTCCTTTGGGGATGTTTGGTCCTACATCTTGGAAAAAATATGCTCATTGCTGCTTGTTCTTCATCCTGCCTTTTCTTGGCTTGTAAAGCATCTAGTTGAGAACCCATTGCTCCTAAGATATCAGTTTTGAAGTTCTCCAATAGGTTTCCTAACTCTACTCTTGTAACTCCACCTGAACTGGGAATGCTTCCTCCTACATTTATACTGTTATAAGGCTCTCGAATTTTTTTCGCAACTTCCCCCCTAATTCTAGAATAATTTTTACACATCTCACCGATTTGTGCAAAATTTTTATGAGAAATATCATCATCTTCCATGAGATTAAGACTTTCTAATAAGTCCTCAGAGAGAAAAAGTGTGCATACTGCATCTTCTTATAGGTCACTATATTTTGATTTATGTAATGTATAAACGAACCTTTCGAGATAATACTCCAGGCTCTCGTCTTCAAGTTGTTGTATCTTGAATATATCATGTCAAGATTCCTTAGGTTTGCAAAACTCTTGATATTTTCGCAAAAATGAAATTTTCATATCGTCCCAACTCCTGATATTGAATTCACCTAATCCCATGAACCATCTCAAGGAGGAATATTTTAGTGTAGAGGGAAAGAGCTTTAGTTTGTGAGCATCTTGTAGATAATTATAGCTACTACAAAGGATATCGAACTCGAACAGGAATGTGTTCGGGTCCTCAAATTACTTTTTCCATAGAAAGTAGGTAAGGAGGAAGGAGGGATGTTTTTCATAGTTACATCCTACATTGTGTCTAAAATAGGGAACCTGAAGGTAGCCTTAGTTAGATATTCCCCTTCTCCTTCATCATTTCTAACTTCATCGTGATCTTCGTTTTCTCCCCATCTCTCCATATAAGCTGGATTATTAACGTAAATATACCTAGGAGGCTCCTTTCGAGGTGATAATGAGGCATCCCAATGTTCTTTTTTGGGAGAGATCTTCCTCTGATCAACAGTGTTTTTATTGAATCCCAGAGGGATAGTAGGTTCTATCGTGGAAGTTTCAATCTGTGAGATGACTGGATCTATAGAGGTTCCAAAGAGAGCTTTTACCTGGGCAAGATCAACAAATTTCGGATCTCCTACTAGTGAAAAAGTTGTGTTATTTGGATTCAAGACTAGTGGAGGGTTAGAGGTTCCTAATGGATGATCCTCTTGAACTTCCTCAGGAATGAGGTCCTTCGGACCTCCTACCGAGGTTCCTTCTCCTTCTATGGCTTCCTCGGTAAGATCTCCTGAGAGAGTCTCCTTAGGTTTCAAGGTAGAACTACTTCCTATATGCGTCTTTCAATACCTTTTTGCAGAGTTAGTGGTTGGGGTATTACATCCCCTATAAAAATGTTAGTAAGATTTTCAATAATTTTTCATGTTTTAACAAATCTACTCTTAGGATCTCTAAGTATACTCATGAAAAAATTTAAACTAAAGAAAACCTATGCTACTAATATTGTTGGATTTGGAGGCGCCCATTATAACAAATGTGTAGGTTCTTTCCTCTCGTCTTATCGATCCCCCACCACCAACCTATTACTAAAATTCATAAAGAATTCCACTCTACCTTACAGAACAACTCCCCGGCAACGGCGCCAAAATGTTTGAGTGTTATAATGTCTACATTAATTCACCTAATATTTAATTATCGGTCAGGGTTGGTAGGCTTAGAGTTGACACAAAATATATGTGAAGGTAGAGGGGTTGCTATGGTGTTGTGGAAATATTTTAACAAACAAAAGATCTAAAGATATTTCAAAATGAAAAACCAAGTCAAACTCCTAAGAATTCAATTAGTAAGGTAATTAAACCAGAACAAAATATTAAACTAAATAATTGACAATTTATTTTATAAGTAAATAACTTTAAACTAAAAATGATACTATCAACAACTAACTATTCAAATAGGAAACTAAGATGCAAGGAATACCTAACTAATAAGCTAGTAGAAAACTTAATAAAGAAAATTAAATAAAAAGAAACAAGTAGAAAACTTAATAGGAATATCTTTGAATTCTATCCTACAAGTCTCTTTCAGTAATCACACAATGAAAAATGAATAACCTGAAAACATAGTAAGGATAACACACATATAATACTGAATTTTACATGCAAAAGGATAAATCAATCCAAAGGCATGAACACAAAACAATACATCAGTAAAGAGAAATCAGAAACAAACTCAAGAAACAAAACATAAAATAGCTTAACACATACTCAAGGTAAAAATAAGGTAACTTTTATAAATAACCTAAAACAATCCAATTTTAACTTCAATGTCAAATAGAATGATCCTCTAACTATCTCAATCAAATCATACTTCAAATACTAAAGAAACAGAACTTAAAACAATTTCGAAACACATTAAAAACACTAAAAACGAAACTATGGGCTAAATGACAAATTGAACTGTAGGTCTAAAGGGGTCACTGAATGATAGTTTAAATAGGTTGTCCTAATGACAGTTTGCATAGTTAAAATGACATAAATTAACCTAAATGATATAATTTTCAGTTGAATTCATAAAGATGTAAATCTAATGCATAAAGGCAATAAGTAAACCTACTTATTAAACAAATTTGATAGTGAAATAAACTTAAACAAATTCATGACTATAAAGAAATCATTGCATGCTAATAAATAAACTAAAATTCAAATTGCATAACTTATAATAGAAAGGAAATAAACAGAGTTGAATCTATTTAAAAGAAATATATTCTATATGTTTGCAAATAAAATAAACAGTAATGTGAAAGATAAAATGACTGAAAGCAAATTAAAACAAACTATGTGCGCAACTAGCTATCTAATTTTAGAAATAAAATACATTGCAAGAAACAAATGAAATTATCAAACAAACTGGAAATTAAACTAGCTACAACAAAAACGATGAAAGAAATAAACAAGAAAAGAAAAGAAACCTCTGGTTGATGAGGGGCCTTCTCAGTAATCAGGGGTGATTCCTAGTTAACGCTTACTTAAACACAATCACAAAAATCAAAGCATACAACTCTTTATTAAAACGATGAAACCGAGTTACATAATTCTTCTCTTCAAAAATGACTGTCTAACAACGGAAATGATCAACTCTCTAACTCTGCACAAGGAAGTGTTTATATACAATGTTTATAGGGATGAGCAAGTCGACCCTTTAGTGGTTGACTACTCTCTAAATTTAGTCAATCCATAAAGGCGTTTAATTGATCTAACTACAATGCACAAGATCTTCCTTCTTCAGCGCACGTCGTCTCTCTTCATTGGACGACGTAACACATAGGATCCTTCTTCAGCGCAAACAATTCTCTTCAGTGTGCGTGATGTAGCACACAGCTCCTTCTTTAGCGCAATAGGTGGACTGGTGTTGGACAAAGGAGAGCATGAGTAAAGTCTTCTAGAATGCGGGCTAATGAATCAACCCAGCGTGTGGACAATAGGTCATTTGCAGAACTCTTTCAACATTTTAATCCCTGGAATTGGTTACCAACAATGCATAGTCTGGTTAGTGATCTGGACGGAAAGATGGACAATGAGCTAAACTGTGAGCTAGATATGTTGGGTGCAGAGCTAGGATGAATGCGATTTCTGTTTGCTGGTGCACTTAAGGACTATGTTCTGCAGTAACAATATTTAAATGTCTAGAAACCTTCCAACAAATCTAGGATCAACAGATATCATAACAACAATTTGAGTATCTTATGTGATAATAAACAATAGATGTAGTACAGTTGTTAATACAACAAATAGCCAAACCATTGGACTGACATATCAAATAACCACTATTTGATATGGTCCTACTATGAAGAATTTCTTATTGAACAATATATAGTTCACATCATGATTAGAATATGTATGTATTAATATCTCATTTAACAAGTTAATGAATGAAAATATGCATACCAATATAGGAACTCATCTAGTTTGTCCCTAGGAATTATTTTTATTGATGCTACTCCTGGTAAAAATGTGATTACATTGTGATTGTTATATTCTAGAAGTGGAAAGTGATAATATGACTCCCACTTGTCTAAAAAATACACTAATTGGTAATCTATCTACCTCAAATATTGGCCTCCAATTGTTGTTCCAAGCACTGCCCAGTCTGGATTTGCTTCAGCATAGGGAAAACCATATATAGTAGGTGCCTCAAATTATCTTCTCGACATTATTTTATACCTGTTCAAACAGAAAAAAGAAGTCAAATTTTAACTGCATGTATGCATCAACTAATGAAGAATCCTACTATGAAGAATTTCTTATTGAAATTTGATATGGTCCTACTATGAAGAATTTCTTATTGAAATTTGATATGGTCCAACTAATGAACAATCCTACTATCAACTAATCAATACATTCAGCCGACGATCTTGATGAAAGCATGCATTGCAACTATGATTCCCATGACAAACAGGACAAGTGTAATGTCCCCAAAAATTGAAAATAAAAATAAAAATTATTATTCTAGTAAAAACTACCTATGCCGGACATTATTGAACTTGCAGAACATAACGTACACTGAATGTACCATTGTTTGGTCGTAAGCTGTTCTTACGTTCTATCATCTTAATTTCAGTTATGATTCTTACTGTGCTTTACTTAAGATGTCATAATGATGATTACTACATTATTCTTATGGTTATGCATTGATGTGTATGTTTAGTTACTTGATTATATGCTACGTTAATTTCATCTTGTGTTTACTTATTATTTACACGGTTCTAACTTATCTTTGTTCTTGGAAACAAAGTGGGCGAAGTGGTGGGACTAGTTCTCCCATGTAACTGTCTGAAAGGTAAAGTTTCTACTTGTCTAGTGTGCTTACTTATTTCTATTGAAATAAGACACTCTTAACTTGTTTACATGCAGGTGTACTTATGCTTGCAGCTAGTGACACCTACCAATTGTTATTATTTCTCCTTACTGATTTGCTTTAGTGGCAAGGTAATTAACCCGCTTATTATTTATAATACCTAGACTAAATATCTATGTGACGCTTATTATTCTTTATATGTTACTGATCAACTATTCATATTTTAACCTACTTGTATTTCAGGTTTATTTTATTATAAGTATTAACATGTCTTTTATTACTCTTGGCAGGTTTACAAACCTTGGTTAAAGACCAATTCTCAACTTTATAAAAACAACCTACCATGGAATAAGGATTATGCCATGGTCTTATACTTAGGACCTAAAGGCATTGATAAGAAAGGGTTAAAGGCTTAAATCCTATAGTATGCGATACATATAATACTTATACCCTGCATTAGACTTTGGGTTGGAGAATATATATTATGGTTTAAACGTTACACATTGGGGTTTAACACTTTTGCATAAAATGAAGGCCATCAATATTGGATTGATTCTAAACTATAGAGAAGTGGGTTTTGGAATTTTGATAATGGGTCACAAGATGGCTCCATTAATGTGCCTTGGATTTTGTGGTGGCCCAAGCTTAGGGGTTGGATCACGATGGAATTAGTCATTTTGATATGTTTGTTGGTTGTTTGGTCTCGGCTCTATGTAGTGGGTGAAGGAGACTTGCAGAATAACGAAGGTATGGCTCCGTTGGTTTAACACCACTTGATGTTTGTTTGTAGATGACTTCGGCCTTCATACTTCTTATCCCTCGTAGTGTTTCGTAGTTGCAGGTGACAGGGCTGGCTCGAAGATGTGGGATTCGTAGCATGATTGTGAGCCATGGGCTAGCATTACCATTACGGTAAGCCTGCTAACAAATAGTTGCTTGCCACCTCTTGGATTTAATACTGGGTTCTAACTTGTTGTAGTTGGAGTTTAAGTTATGGGGTTTCGTTCGCCTTTGGGTCTGAGTATGAAAAGACTTGAGTTTTGTAAATATTATGATGTTTAGCCATGAAGCGAAAATGGGGTGCCTTGGAAGGCTCTGTGTATAATTTTGGTTACTTGTTTGGAGATGTAATAGGCCATGGAAGCACCATTGATTGCAATGGTGCAAGGACGTGAGCAATTTGAATGTGTAAATTATGTCAATGTAATAAGATATTGGGATTACAAAATACATGTTGCGTTTCGATCCTGGGTTATTATTTACATAGTATTTTTCTTTGTTAATTTTTAATAGTTAGAATGATAAATACCCTGTTAGGGAGAAGGCTTTGGGGCCATGCCTTACATGGCATCGGTGCTCTCCATCGTGGTTGCAATAGCAAAGGGGTTTTAGACTTATAGTTTGTTTTTAATGTATAATGTGGGAATGTAATTAATTCCTGGGTGTAAACCCTGCGTTGACCGAGTTGTTATAGGTTTCATCGTTCACAATGTGTAGATAATTAAGGGTTTATTTTAGTGGACTCTGTATTGAATTAAGTGGTCAAGGCCATCATGACAGCGTAGGTGTAGATGGGAGGGTCTCACGACCTCTCTGTAACAAATTGGTTTTACTATGAAGTTGTTTCTAGTATTTACAGCATGTATGGTTTATAGGGATCTTACAACCTCTGTAATAGAAGATTAGTGTGAATATACAACATGTGTGTGAAATGACACCATGGGTCTTGGGTAAAGTATTTAAGACCCTACAGGAATTCGATCCTGGGTCGTTACTTGTGATGAGGGTTTGTAAATGGATTATTATGCATAAACATTATTTTGATTGTTTATATAATGAGCCCCGTGTGTTATGTATGTGAAAAAGAATTAGGTGTCTACAGGATTTGTTCCTATCACCTGGGTGCAATTGATTGGTTAATATACGATTTATGTGTTTTAAAGATAATATTGTGGTTGAAATTGAGCCTAGCAATTTATGGGAGCAATTCTTGTTATGCATATTATAATGTTTTAAAATGGCATGGTTTTTAATGTATGCAATCATTTTTATTAATGTTTTGATCATGGTATTACTGTTTATAATTAGTAAAGATAATAATGCAGTTTTTATTTGGGCATCCTGTGTCCATAGGATTCGTTTTTGCAACCTTGTTGCACTTACATTGTCACATGCCCCAATTTGCAAAAAAAAATTTATAATATTTGAGGAACATTGTGTTAAATTTTATGCTAAGTTGTAATTGATGACCCAGTGGGGTCAAAAATATTTAATGTAAATTCAGAATATTTTATTTATAAATAAATAAATGAGGAGAAAATAGCTTAGGGAAGCTGTTATTAATTGGTGAAGGATAATGGGTGGAGAGAAAACTGACAAGTGGCAGCATCCTCAAACCATTTCCAACAGTTGCAGGTGGCAACTTCCCTATATTTGTGGTCATGATTCCCCAAGAAAGTGGAATCAAAGCAGGTGACTCATTTAATGAAAACTGACCCAGAAGACCTAGGCTTCTCTATATAATTTCCCGTTGAAGAAAGTTGAGGCTGCTAATTCTAGAGAGGTGATCATTCAGGGTGAATGAATTTACTCAAGAGAAATTCAATGGAGGGGAGTCTGGAGTGTGTTTAAGGGGTTAACTGTTGAGATTGAACTAGTTACAGCTTCTAAGTCGAGGTTCATATTGCTGAGAGCACATTTTGATTACTAAGGTAATTGGACCAGTAAGGTGACAGAGGTCTTATAGTTGCATTCTCTACCTAGTTCTCAGCCAAGAAGACTAGGAACAAGCTCGGGGGTCCTCGGGAAGCGTTGTTTGAGTGCTCTCTAGGATTTTGGTCAAGAGGAACAACCTCCTTAAGTTGTTGTCATCTTGTCCTCAACAGGTTCTATTTTATTTTATTGTCTTCAGTTAAATAATTCTTAGTTTATCTACTACAGGTATGTTAGTATTTTAGGGTTTATGAATGAAAAGTAACTAAGTAATGTTGGATTCAGTCAAATTAAAGATTATAGTAGAAATAGAAATGATTATGTAAAAAGTGAAACAAATGGAATTAGAATTTCCAAGCTGTGTTTTTCCACACCTGAACTCAGGTCATACTCTAGCACAGCTAGATTGCTTAGGTGAATGAAATGATTCTTTTATTTTGAATGAAATCAATAGATAGATTTTACTTGATTGTTTATGAATTTCACTAAGTAGCAGTGCTATGTATTGTTTGCATTTATTTACTTCAGCTAACTAAATATAAAAATAGGTATGAAAGAGAACAGTAAATATTATTTCAGTATTAGTATGCTGATAAATAGAAATTAGAGTTAACAAAAGTAAAGTAAGTAAATTAACATTTAAAAACCATGGGAAAAATAAATTGTAAAATAGTTTATAAACATTAACATTCCAGACCAGTGTGTGTTTTATCCAGGACCAAAGGATTCTTTTACAATCCTTTTTATATTACAAAAATTACTGAAAGTTAACAATACCCTAGTTTTGAGTATGCTGCATTAAACCCTAAGTATATCTTAACTAAGATTTAGAAGCAAAACTGTTTAGGATTTATTATTTCTTTTAAAGAGCTAGCATCACACTTATAACTGTAAGTCATATAATCATCCCTTATCCTATTTTTAAAACAGATTTAATAATGTTGTAAGTAAAAACAAGGATTTTTTTTAAACTGTAGGGTTAAACAACATTTTCAATCCTTAAAAATCCGCGTTCTAGAATTTAAATTATCATCTCACAAACAGTGCTTTAAAATAATTATAAATATAGAATATTAATAAAGACATTACATAGGTAAATCATGGACACTTAAACCAGTAATTGTTAATCAATTGCAATATAAAATCCTTAATCAAAGCTAGGCTTATAGCCTGTAGAGTCGAAGGGTCGAAACCCAAGCCTGCTAGTAAAACCAAATATACAAAAGTATTTTATATTAAACTTTAAATAAGATACATTAATGACAGGAAAAGTAAAACCAGTTCATTCTATAACTCGACTGTTCCACAGTCTTCATTTGTTTAAGTTCAAGTGTAAAAAAAGAAAATTGAAGCAACACGAGACAAAGGTTACTTAGCATCTTTGATCTCAGAGGAGGCTCTTTATAAATATTAAACAAAAGCATTTACATCACATAAGCTGTAAGGATGAAACTGCATAACCAAAAACCACATATACATCACGGCTTCAAGAGCATGTGTTACCCAGCGAAGTATCGCAAGGGCTTTTAAATAAAACATGGGTAATAATAAACAAACTAAAAACCATAAGCAACAGAGAACCGAAGCCTTATATCCTACCACAGGAACCTTCATCCGAAAACCCAAACCGCAAGCAGGGAGAAACCTTGACAAGACTGGGGTTTACTAGTTGGAATCCCACGAAGTTAACTGGTGCAAAAAATTTCATTCCACCCTTATCCTGGAGCTGATAGCAGGAGCCTACAAGAACATAAATTAAAACATTAATTAAAATCTTTTCATAATTTAATAAAACCCTAACTTGTTCAATTGTTTGACAAGAGGAATTCGAGTAGGGTAAAATTTATACCTGTGAACAAGAAGAATCAGAGTCAAGAAGAAACGACCACCCAACTCGAATGCACTAAACTGAGAAGCAAGAAAACCCTTAATCCAACTCTACGATAGAGACAACAAAGAGACAGTCTCGAGTTTCACGATGCCAAAGCAAGGAATGAGTAGTCACAAGGGTAAGACCATTTATAGGCTTCAAGCCACTTGAAGAAGCCTTTAACCACTCACACATTGATTTCCTTACTCACAAGAGAAACCGAAACACAAACAACGATACCAAAAATCACTTTTCAAGTAATGCAAACTACAGTGCCAATGAATAAGGAAGTTGCAGGCCTCTTATCGCCGCAAAGACTCACAGTGCAGCTTGTAGTAGGAAAAACCCTCAGACCAAAGTACAAAGGAATAGGGTTACAACATTTTAAGTCAGCCAACGTATGGAGGAGGCCTTGTCCACGTGCCCTTCCAAAAATCTCAACAAGTGTGGGTCGATTTCTAATTTCAGTGCTGCAAAATAGATTTTAAAACTGATCATTGCCAAAACCTTTAACCGTATGATTGCTTATAATGTCAAACATGCCATCGATAAATTAAGCTAGTTCATAAGATTACTTATAATGTCAAATTTTCCATCAATTATATCATGCCTTGGAACTAGTATATTATAGGATCAAAACTTATAATGTATATTTCCATTAGTTTCGACTACATTATAGTAGTTGATAGGTATTAAAACTACCTTAGGTTACAAGTTAGTATATTTGTTATAGCCTAATATTGATAAATTATAAATCAATATAGTATTATAATATTGCAATAACAATTGTATCATGGTTATAATTTAAAGACTATGAATACAACTTGTCTACTAGTTGTTCAAGAAGATATTCATACTTGCAACAAATCAAACAAGTTTGGTGTTGTGCTAGAACTAGTAAAGGAAAAATAGGGTATAGATATGATTTTTAAGTATGATAATTCTTAATAGACTGGAAAAGCCTTAAAATTCTCCACATAAAACTTGATGTTGATAAATGAGGGAGTTTTCAAGAGGACTGAGGATAAATTTATTTAAAGAGTTTCTCATAAGAAGCTAATCACTCATTGTAAACTTTACTATCGAAAATCAAAGAATATGTTCATACTTAAAGAGCAACACACTTGAGAATTAAAGTAAAAATAGCAGTAAGACCACGAAACAGTCAAAGTAATTATGTACAAAAACCATGAGCTCTATGCTCATTGTGGGAATTTATAAATAACCATGTGCTATAATTTATAAAGGATAATCCTCTTATGACAGAAGGAACTTTGGAAGAACTCATTCTTTTAAATAGCATTGATTATGTCAAGGATATAAGGTCATTATGTCTTTAGATATAAATACTGTCATAGAATCAAAACAACGAAAGAAATTTACTTTACCTCTTCGGAGACTTGCAGCTTAATAATCGATTTATATACTAGCATCTTAACATGCTAGAGAAGCACTTTCTCGACATAATTTAAAATAAACACCTACATGATCATACGATTACCTGCTGAACCTATAAGAACCAACAGTCCACTTGAGTTAGCAGAATGCTAAGCCTCGATTTCAAGCAAGGTTTCTCACCTACTTGACAAAAGTAAATCATCAGTATAGCTAGCAGCAACTAAATGCAAGTCCTCTTTCTATCACATATGAAAATTAAAGATGTATTAGTTTTTCTGTTATTTGAAACTAACCCTTAAATTTTGTTTAACGGTTTCATTTTCCGTTAACCGCTAGCAGTTACTAAACTGGGATTTAAGACATTTCATGTAACTTTAAAATTTTTAAAATTTTACAAAATTTTGGGTCATTACATACATGGTTCTTTACTTCATTACTGTGATGTTATTTCGATTATTGTTATATGATGGCTATGATTAATATTAGAGGGGACTAGATCATAGACTAATGAATGGTGTCGATACTTGCTCTTTTTATGTGATTATGATAATGTTTATTTTAATGGACATGATTTGGTATTTAGCGTAGAATTGTTTAAGCAGACCTTGAAAGGTCTTTGCTGGTTTTTATCTTAGATTTAATATTGTGTTGATAGATTAGATTTATAATTCTATTTTATAACTGTTTTAGAATATATATATATATATATATATATATATATATATATACCTTGTTATATACCAATAGTATACTTAATTAGTTTTCTTGTTATTAGAATTAGATGATACTAAATTAAATCTAGGTTTTAATTGCAACATGGCTCTGCTGACAGATGAAATCTGTCAGTAGAGTTAGGCCAAAGAACATATAGGTAATAGATCTAAAATAAAACCTAGTTTGTAATTAACACAGTTTAAATAATAAAAATAATACAGGAATAAAACTAGGGTACAAAACCCTCGATAAACATTTATAAATGAATTAAAATTACAGAAGTAAACTAAATGAATAAACCCTTGATAAATATAGCATAAGTAAAGTACAACCTAGAGTTATAATTTAAAATGTAAACCCTAGAAGATTTAAACAAAAATCAAACACATAGGGTTACAACATATAATGTGATCCCTTGCCTAATTCAGCCAACTTTTATTTTAGAAAAATAGAATAGGCAGTCTAGGATCTCATGTAATCTGAAGCTTCTTTAATGGCTGAACCTGTACACTCAAATAACTAGCATTAGCAATTCATAGGC
>LPNX010601810.1:66093-88456 GCA_001517045.1 Pseudotsuga menziesii | reverse complement strand
ACATGCAAGTAGCTTAGAGATCCTAAGGTAGGGTTTCCTATCTGGTATATCAGGTCTGGATCAGTTCTCCTTTTTCCTTCCAGGAAAATGTTCTCCAAGGATTCACTTAAGAGAAAAACAAGCATAATGATGACTCCCAAATGATAGATCAATACCCCAATCCTTTCCTTTGCTTGAGACTTTATAGACTGAATTTTCAGTCAAAGGGACAGTTAAATCAAGAAACCTTGATTTCTTGATTTAACCTTTTTTAATTAATTTGGGTAATTTTTAATACTTTAACTTAGGAACTTTCAACTAGTTCCTAATTAGACTTTGTAGGTATTGTACTATGTATTATATTTTAATAATAAATAATAATGGATAGATATTTTCTTTCTTTCTTTCATCATTAATATTATTACTATATCTATTCTTTATACATACCATGTATCAAATATGTAATAATATAACATTTTTTAACATTTGTATTTGGGCATCATAAACCATGATCCCTAGACTTAATGACACGTATTCTTTAAGGTCAAATAGGTAGCTGGTTAGGTCTACTGAGCTAGGCAACTTTAAAAATCCTTGCATGTTGGATTCCATCGTATAACATGGTAGTTCTTCAGTACGTAATGAGAATACAGAAATTCAAAATTTCATTTAATCACTTATAAATAAGTCTGATGAGATCAATATTTTTTTTGAGTCATTTTCACTCAGAAATTATTAAATTATTTTCAGTAACTTCTAACGCTTATGAGAGCCCACACTCAATGCTAAAACAAGGAGTTACAAACTTAGTGCAATTCCATAGCTCTTCACTCAACACTAATGCTAGATGTACTTGTACGATACACCTAGGGATACAATGGCCAAGGATCCAATGTTCCATAGCTTATGCTCAAATCAACATGGAAGGTTCCAGGGCTTATGCCCAACACTTCCAATTGTCTTTTCATTTGTTCCAGAGCTTCTTGCTCAACACAAATGTAAGTACTCATGTGCTCCGGAGCTTCTTGCTCAACACAAAACATTAATTACCCATGTGCTCCAGAGCCCCTCGCTCAACACACAACATTAATTACCCATGTGTTCCGGAGCTCCGTGTTAACCACAAAACATCTCATCAATCATGTGCTTCAGGGTCCATACCCAACAAAAACAAGCATATATATATCATCAATAATTGGCTTACACCCAATAAATAAAACAAATCATAATGTTCATATGCAATGGGGTCTTTGACCCAATATATCAAAATAAAACTTCAAGATAACATCATAATCAATAAGCTCATGCCTATAAATGTTAGGTCCAAAATTAGGGATATTACATCCCTCCCCGCTTAGAACAACACCATGCTTGGTCTTCTAGGGACTCGGAATGACATCATGAAACAAGGCGGGGTAAGCCTTTCTCATGGTGGCTTCATTCTCCCAAGTAGCCTCATCAGCTTCAAAGTGCTTCCATTGCACTTTTAACTAGACTATGGCACGCTTCCTGAGTTGCACCTCTCTTTTGTCCAATATATGAATAGGTTCAGGGGAAAACTCCCCTTCAGGTTCCACCTGTAATAAGGACCAATTAACTACATGTTTATTATTATAAACTTATTTATTTAACATGGATGCATGGAAAACATTATGGAGTCTTACGTGCACGGATATGCTATCTCATATGCCACCGGCCCTTTCTTGGCCAGTATTTCAAAAGGTTCACAAAATCTACATGCTAACTTACCACACCTACCCAAGATCAACGAGCTTCATTTTTCTTTTACTTTCAAGTAGACATGATCACCTATTTGAAAGTCTGTATCTTTTATTTTCTGATCCGCGTAACTTTTCTGGCGGTCTTGTGCTTCTTTAAAGTTTGCCTAGACCTTTGTAACCAACTGTTCCAAGTTCATTAATAAATCAGGCCCTAACATGAGCCGATCCATTGGGATATCCCAAGTAACCGATGTTCTACACTTCTGTCCATAGAGTACCTCAAAGGGACTCATCTTGGCAGAAGTATGAAAATCCTTGTTATACGCAAACTATGCAAGATGCAATTAGTCTTCACACTTAGTGGGGTTGTTCATGACATACATCCTAAGCATGTCCTCGACAATTTAGTTTACTCTTTCTGTCTACCCGTCTATCTATGGGTGATAAGCAGTGCTAAAGTTCAACTGCGTCTCTCATCCAGAGAATAAATATCTCCAAAATTTTCCTGTAAACTTAACATCTCGATCCGAGATGATTTCCTTGGGTATCCCGTGCAATCTAAATATCTCCTTCAAGAATATATCAGCAATGTTAGTTGCCTTGTAGGTCAACTTCATAGGAATGAAGTGTGCCACTTTTGAAAACTTGTCAATTAATACAAAAATAGAATCATTCTGCTTCTTACTTTTTGGTAGAACGGTGATAAATCAATACTAATGACCTCCCACTTGCATTCTGGAATGGGTAACAGATGCAACAATCCTGAAGGATGTTGATGCTCAGCTTTGAATAGTTGACATTCCTGACATTTTACGATAAACATTGCAATGTCGGCCTTTAACTTAGGCCGAAAAAAGTGTCTATTGACGACGGATATCGTCTTTTGATATCCCTGGTTCCCCGAGTAGGGTTCCCGATGGAATTCCATGAGGATGCTGGACCAAATGTCCCCTCCTTCTGGAACATACAATCTCTTCTTGGACTATAGCAATCATGATTTGTCTACCTTGTACAACTTTTGTTGTTGAAACAACCTGTCCTCTTGGAATTTCTTGAGGATTTCTACATAGAAAGAGTCAACTCTGTTGGTCGTTGTAATCCTCTCATGCAAATCTGCATCAGTTTGACTTAAAGTCACCTCATATATCATATGAGTTCATCGGCTCAAAGCATCGACAACCTTGTTGTCTTTGCCCTTAATATGCTTTAGCTCGAAATGGTACTCACTAAGGAAAGCCAACCACCTGACTTGCCTTACATTCAGATCCAATTGATTGAATAAATATTTTATACTCATATTGTCTGTATTCAGAAGGAACTTCCTTCCCATGAGGTAGTGCCTCCACATCTTCAAGGCGTGGATGATGGCCGCTAACTCAAGATTGTGTATGGGGTAGTTCTGCTCATGCTCTTTTAACTTTCGTGATTCATAATATATCATGTGATTGTTATGCAAGAGGACTCCTCCAAGTCCTTCCTAGCTTGCATCTGTGCAAACAATGAAATCCCCGTTGAGATCCACAATTCGTAGTATTAGTGTGGTCAACAAAAGTTGTTTAAGCTTTTGAAAACATTCTTTGCACTTGGTAGTCCATAAGAACTTATTTTCTTTCTTTTGCAAAGTGGTCATGGGGCAAGCGATTCTTGAGAAGTTCTTAATGAAATTTTGATAATATCCGGCTAATCCCAAAAAGGACCTAATGTCAATGACACTAGTAGGGGCAGGCCAATCTTTTATTGCTCTAATATTTTTTGGGTCCACATTTATCCCTGTCTCGGAGATAATGTGACCTAAGTACTATATTTGTGGTTTTTAAAAATTACATTTACTAAACTTAGCGTAAAGCTGGTGTTCTCATAGTAATATGAAAAGGAGTTCTTCTTATTCCTCTTTATTCTTGGAATAAATTGGGATGTCATCTATAAAGACTAAAAAAAACTTATCTAGATATTTACTGAATATGTTGTTCATCGTACACATAAAGCTTGCGGGTGCATTGGTCAACCCGAACGGCATCACTACAAAATCGTAGTGCCCATACCTCGTACAAAAGGCGGTTTTGTGAATATCCTTGTCGTGAATCCGTACCTGATGGTACCCGGATCGCAGGTTAATATTTGAAAATATTTTCACTCCTCCTTCCTAATCAAACAAGTCATCGATCCTAGGGAGTGGGTATCGGTTCTTGATAGTAATTTTTTTCAACTGACGGTAATCGATGCACATCCGCATCGTACCATATTTCTTCTTTACGAATAGTATCGGTGCTACCCAATGGACACACTGGGTCAGACCCTTTCTCTATCAACTCCTACAACTATATTTTGAGTTCCACCAATTCTGGTGCACTCATGTGGTAAAGGGCTTTGGAAGCCAGAACTGATCCTGGTGTCAATTCAATGGAAAAGTCTAGGTCTTGTTTTGTATTTAATCCTGGGATTTCCTCGAGAAACACATCCTTGAATTCTTCAAGAATGAGAAATTATTCTAGGTGTTGTTCCCTTTCAGACTCTATGTCTCGAATGTTTACTGTAAAAAACTTGCAGCCTTTCCTAACGCATTTCTTTGCTTGTAAGGAAGATATTTTCCTTACAGAAACCTTCATTGGAATGCCCTGAACCTTCACTTGGTTCCCTTGGCTATCAGTACACAAGATTGACTTGTGTAAGCAATCGAGCATGACATGGTGTTGTTCCAACTAGTCCATACCAATAAGGATATCGTACAATCCTAAGGGTAGGATGTTCAGGTTTACCTTTGTAGGAAAACCATTCAGGTTTACTTCATTATCTTTAACTATTTATGAAAATTTATGTTTCATACCTGTGGCTAATTGTACCAGCCAAGGTTTATCATGTTTTACTTTGTCTAGTTTGCATACATCAACAATTTTAGGTGAAACATAGCTCCGGCAAGCATCGGGATCAATAAGTATTGGAATAGAAGTGTTCAAGATCTTACCTTCTATCTCAACCATTGTAGCTTGATGATCTGCCTATTGGCCATCCAATGCTGCATAAATCCATGGTGTTTCAGCTATGTCTTCTACAGTTTGTTCTTCTTGTAAGTTGTGCAAGACCCCATCCGGTCTTGTCCTTACAATCTCAGACATACTGAGGCCCATTGCATTTCCATTACTTGATTTGTAGTGGATTAGCATTGCCTCCACTTGTTATTGGCTTGTTACCATTAGCAGTTGGTACATATGGCTTTGTACCAGATTTGTTGAAGTTTTTGTTTGCTAGAAAGCTGTTATTCTGCTTTTTGTATGGATGTGGGTGAAACCCTGGTTTGTGATTATCAGAAAAGTTCTTAGACTTGTCTCTGTTTCGGTTCATGTTCTCTTTTCGTAGCTTCCCATGCTCATAGCAGAGCCTGGCCTTGTGTAGTGTGGTATCCAAAGTTTTTGGCATGTCGAATTCAATCATTTCCAGAAATTTGGGAGGGAGACATCCTAAAAACTACTGGATATTTACCTTTTCACCCTTAATGTATGGTACATAATGTAACATACCTAGAAATTTGTTAATAAAAGCGTCTATATTCATGGACCCCATACGTAGCTCCTAGAACTCTTTCACCTTTCGATCAAAGAACCTTTTCAACATATATTTCTCTTGGAAGATTTTTCGGAAGTTATCCCAGCGTATTTCTCTTAGCTCATCTTTCTTGGTGTGTTTCAAATCCCTCCACCATCTTGCTACCTTGCCATTTATATTATAGATGGCAAGTTGATCCTTCATCTCACTTTAGTAGTTATGAACTTGGAAATATTTTCTTATACCCAGCATCCACTCTTCAACTTTCTCCCCAGTGTTTACTTCTCCTTCATAGGTTGGGGATCTTATTTTTCTAAATCCCCCCTGAAGACTGTCGTCACTTCTTTGTTTATTTCTACGAGAAGAAAGAGAGTCATCACTGGAAGGACTGTGATGATCTCCTTTCGGTGCTTCAGGGGTACGTTTCTCTTTTTCTTCTTCTTTTGGGCTACTGGCTCATTTATGGTAATGTTCTCTTTTGGATTTGTTTGTGGACTGACTAGGATTTCCCTGCGGACTTGCGCTTGTCATATTTCTCAGTAATACTTTATTTATAGCTTGTATGTAGGAAAACTAAGTTAAATTATTTTAACCTCTCGAAAACTCTATTTAGATATTGCAAAATTTCTCAATTTTATAATATACCTATATTTATAGAAGTTGAGTCAAGGTAGAGAAATTCTAGCGGTGTTGCATCTAAAGCTTTGCATCTCTTTCGAAATCGTAACAAAAGAAATGGTGAACTCACCCCCTATTTATTCAATCACTTCTTATTGCAAGGTCATAATTGAAACCTATAACTTTTGAAATTTTCTATGGGTTGGGGAAGCATCATTTTTATTCCTAGATTTTCCTTCTTATTAGATGATGGTATTCCATTAGAGAAATTCAATGAATGCAATACATAGTAGACTATAATGTGACACTCATCAATTCATGAGATTTCAACACTCATACCAAGGAGATAAAAATGCATCCTCTATGATTGAAAATCATCTATATCCACCAACAAAATGCATACTTGGGTTGCAGATCATCATAGATATGATTAACTTGGAAAAAATGCATACCTAAACTCCAGATCATCATATATATAATATATATATGATTAACTTGGAGAATCAGATTTGTGGCAAATATTTCCCTTGAACCAAGATTGCATCCCCTACCCGCACACGTAGTAGAAATTTTCATTAGACTCATGCATTCCTTACTATGGCTCAGAGGGAATAAAGAGCTTCAATTTTCCTCCCTTCTTTCCACACCGATGGCTCTAGTTCGTGCAATAATTTTCCTAATTTTCTCCATCATAAATAAAAAGAATTGCATTATTGATCTAAGTGAGGAGTGATACACCACGATCTTTCTAATAAGATTACTTTGCGATTGTGACCTATAAATATAAATATATTTGTTCCTGTAACCACTATTCCCTAAATTGGGGCAATATAGTCCAAAACAAATCCATATTCCATGAATTGGGGGATATTGTGATCCAAAATATGGATTGATGTGTCCCATTAACAACTATTCCCTAAACTTCGAGCAATATAATCCAAAATAAATCCCTATTCGATGGATTGGGGATTGGGAGCTATATTCCCTAAAATTGGGGCAATATAATCCAAAATAAATCCCTATTCCATGAACTAGGGGGATTGGGAGCTAAAAGGGAGGCTCAAAGAAAATGGGGTGGGAGAAATCACTCCAAGAAATCTCCATTCCTAGAAATCCGAGGTGAATCCAAAGTGGTAAATCAATTTTTTTCCATTTCCCTCGTAATTTCCCAGGGACTAACCTACTACACATATATTTTTTAAAAATAAATTATGGAAAAATGAAAATAATATTAATAAATCACCGGCACACCAAAAAATCACCCTAAAACCCCTTCAATCCCTAAATTTATCCGTGAAAATGAGGGAGAATTAAAACTCACCAAGTTCAAAGAATGCCTGAAAGCTTTAGCCTTTGCATAATGAATAGATTCACCGTCAACACACTTGTTGTATTCATCATCCATAAGAGGGCTCTCCCCATTCCTACCATCCAATTGCCAGGGAAATTGTGTCACGTCTCTCGTCTTCCTCTTCTACATAGCCATCCAAGTGCCATTTAACAACTCATCATTATTATCATTTGCATACATTTTATTCATGTAATCCTTCAAATAAGGATCACTACCCATCCCATACCAAATCCTTCTCTTTTTGCCACCGCCCAATATTTATTCAGCTCATCCTTATTGTCACCAACCCTTTGTCCTAAAAATAAATTTTGATTCGCCTTTCAAAGTGCTTCACTTCTGCCTCTGCCCTTAATTTCTTTGGACCATTGGACATTTTCTTCAAATGAGAGTGCTTCCCCTTTATTTCCATCTGTTTTCCCCTTAATTTCTTCTCAACCTTAAGGCCATTGTAGGTAACTGCATTAGGGATAGGTTTGCTAAGGTTCTTGACAACATAAGCACTAAGAACCCTTTTCTTGGCCTCTAGAATATCTCTTTCACATAGGATCTTTCCCTCCACGACCAGGTTGGAACACCTCCACTACTTCCCATCCCCATCAGACCACTTGCACAATAACTCGTCTGCTAATGGCTCCATCATTAAACCCTACAAAGCCCCAAAATGATTCCAAAAACAAATATATCCCCAAAATCAATGAGATTTTCACCTTGGCTCAAATCCCCACGATTAACAACCAATTCAATAAACAATAACAACATGCCTTACAAAACACGATATCCATCTCGTAATTTCTCTGTGGTGTGACCTCTGTAACACAACTGGAAAAACAAAATAGTGAAAGAATATATATCTATATGCCGCAGCAATAGAATGCAGATTTAGACTGGAATTTACTGGATCAAAGATGAAATTAACATAGCTTCACTTTACCTTACCTGAGGTAAACCAATTGCAGTTTCATCTGTTGGATTTACATGGCGGAGAAAATGCCCAAACCTACAGTGCTGCCAGGTTTTTCTCTTGCTGCAGCTCACCCTGCATAAACATCAAATGACATGAAGAAAGCCACGGCTGTTGTGACCTATCTAAGACTAGGGGAATTGACTATCATTTCAGTCCCATGTGAATATTAGGGTTTACACATGTCATTTTATTTTATATTCCATTATTTTTAATTTGAACAAATTTTTAAATTTAAGATTACCTCGTGATTACCTACAATTCAATTAAAATGAGTTCATCCATACAAATATTTAAATTTTATATAAGCCCAATTAAAATCAGTGAAAGATTGACGTGAGAAAATTTACGGCTATCAATTTTATTATTGCTTAATTAGTCCAAATCTATTTCATGGATTTTTAATGTCACCTTGGATGATTATGAATAATTTAATTGTGTTAATGTATCAAAACTATCATTGAGTTGAATGGGTTTGAATGGGTTATTAATGAGTTGTATTGTCTTAATAATAATTCATAAAGAATTAATATGGATCTATTTTAAACAGTTATTTTTAAAATTTTTGACATAATTTGAATAGTTATTTTTCAAAAAAATTTAATATATAAATTAAATTAATAAAAAAAATAGTTATTTTATTTTGATAATTTTAATTTATTTAATTTATGAATTTTTTAATTTTATAAATTGGTTTTATTATTTTATTATAATTGTAACTTAAAAAGTATTCACCCTTATTTAGTAGACTATAAATACTCACTTTGAGCAAGATATGAAAAATTTATTATAGCATCACTTATTTTCAATATCATTTATCATGGCTCCGAGAAAGTGGGCAAAGAAAACATGAAAAGCTTGAAAGACTTTATTCAGGAAAACTCTTTTAACAACCCTAGGGTAGTCTCTTTGACCAGTAGAGGTCTACCTCCTTCGTCTATTGTTTTCGATTCCTCTTCTTGGGCTCTTAGAGAATGCCCAACCCCCTCTTAGGTGTCTCGATGAACCTTTGTAGCTTCAATCTTCGAGGGCTTGGCGAAGGCTCAAAACGTGCCGCCTTAAAATTCCTTCTTGATCTCTGTTCATCAGCCATCATTTTCATACAAGAAACTATGTCCCCTTCAATCTTTGAGGGCTTGGTGAAGGCCCAAAACGTGCTGCCTTAAAACGCCTTCTTGATCTCTATTCACCAGCCATCATTTTCATACAAGAAACTATGTCCCCGGAGGACCGGACCTATGAATGATTCCTGCAACTGAAACCTAAATGGAGGTTCTATGCGAAGGATGCGGTGGGGCATTCTGGGGGCACTCTAGTTGCTTGGATCCCCTTGGCTACTTATTTCCATGCATATGATACAACTGTGGGTATTATGTTACATGGGAACCTACTAGGATTCCACCAGTCTGTCCACCTTCTAAACATCTGTGGGACTCATGAGAATCAACAAGTTTTTTGGGATTCAGTCAGCTCTAGTGGACTCCTCTCATTACCAAATCTGATTTTGGCAGGGGACCTGAATTTTACTTAGTCATCGGATGAAGTGTGGGGAGCGGGTAGAGCATCTAATCTACTGGAAAACTATTTTTCCACTCTTTTTGAGGAAGCTAATCTGTTGGATGTATCTCTCGTTATCTTATCTCCTACTTGGTTCAATGGAATAGTTGGGTGACTATCGATTGCTAAGCGGTTGGACCATTTTTTCATGGCAAAGGATCTATGTGAATCCTTTGGGAACTATCGGACCTGTCACCACTCCAATGGGGTTTCAGACCACTGTGCAGTCATTCTTCAGTTATATTTCGAGAAGAGCTTTATCATCTATCCCTTCAAATTCAATCCTGCATGGTTTAATGAGGATGATTGTAATCTTTTAGTTAGAAAAGAATAGGCTCTTCTCTCTACAACTGAGGTGGGTTCCCTTATTCCTATGAAGGCCCTCTTACAGAAGCTTCGGAGGCTTCAGTCGATTGTCAAATTCTGGGAAAAGTCAAAAAAGAAGTCTATAAACTCTGATATATGTATACTTGAGGGAGATATTAGCACAATTGAAAGTCATTTGTTAGTTGATATGGGTTCGGATCTATTGAAGGAGTCTCTGAAAAAAAATTTGTCTGACCGAATTAAGCTCCTCACCCATAAGGAGGAGACCCTTTGGGAAAAAATCAAAGCTTTATGGTTGCTTACAGGGGATGAGAACACCCATTGTTTCCATCATTTTGCAAACAAGAGAAGGGTTACCAACATGTTTTGAGAGGCTATTGACAAAGACAATTCCAAGGTCTTTGATCAGGCCTTTATCAAAAAGGCAACGAGGTCATTTATTTCCAACCTTTGCAAGGAACCAGACTCATTTATCATTGAGGATCAACTTGAAATATTAAAACTCTTTCCTTATTATGTTTCGATTGAGGATAATCAGTCCATTTTTAGTCCAATAACCATAAAGGAGGCAGAAGCGACATTGAATAATTTTGCCAGGGACAAAAGTCCTGGGCCTAATGGTTGAATAATGGAATTTTTTCTCCACTTTTTCGATATGTTCAGTCTGGAATTGGTGGAAGCTATGGAGGATACTCAGTTATCAGGTACGATATCTAAGTCATTAAACAACTCCTTTATCACCCTTATTCCCAAATTTGACAGACCTGCTTCTTTCAGGGATTACAGACCAATTGCACTCTGCAATCTCCTTTATAAGTTGATATCTAATATTATAGCAGAAAGGATCAAGCCCTATCTAGGTTTTCATATTTCGTTGGAACAGTTTGGCTTTCTTCTTGATCGACAAATCTTAGACGTGGTTGGGATAGTTGAGGAGGTGATGCATTCAGCTAAAGTGAAGCAGTCCCCAGAAATTTCTCTTAATCTTGATCTTGAGAAGGTATCATAAATTGGTCTATGCTCCACTTAACTCTTTTACAAATTGGCCTCTCGTTCGATATGGTTAAATGGGTGATGGCTTGTGTTACATCTGTGATTTTTGCTGTGTTGATAAATGGAGCTCCTTTCAAGTCTTTTCAGGGTTCCCAGGGGATCAAGCAGGGTTTCCCATTTTCACCCTACCTTTTCCTTTTAATTATTGAAGGCATAAGCCTTATGATCACATAGGAAAAAAAAGACAAGAAAATCAAAGGCTTGAAGGTGTCCAGTTCGGTTATCACCACCCATACATTCTTTGTCGACAATGTACTTCTCTTTGGTGATGGATCTTTATTGGAATGGTTGGATTATAAGTCACCGATAAATATTTTCTGCAAGGTAACTCGGATGTCTGTCAGCATAAAAAATCAGCTTTTGGTTATTTAAATATCCCTCGGGACGTAATGCATCAAATTGCCATCTCTTTCCCTTATCCTTGGAAGTCCTTTGAAGAGGGTATTCATATTTGGGTTTCATGTTGAAACCAAATAATTATCGTTCATGTGATTGGTCCTCGTTACTAATAAATTTTCAGCATCGTTTTAATAAGTGGACTCCACGGTGGCTCTCATTGGGAGGAAGGGTTACTTTGATTACATCCCTTATCCAATCTCTCCTAGTATATTGGATGCCCCTATTTAGGATTATGGCTCAGATCATTCAAGAATTTCAAAGTCTCATGTTTCAGTTCCTTTGGCTGGGGGTGTTGGGTTGTAGAAAGTTCCATTTAGCCAGTTGGAAAGCACTGTCACAGCTGAAAAGTTGGGGAGGATGGGGCATCAAATATTTGAAGCACTTTAATATTTCATTGTGCACTAAAAGTATTTGGAGGGCAATGAATCACTCAGGTATTTCAGGATCTGCTATAAAATCTAAATATATGGCAAGAGTGACTTTGGATATTTGGCTTCGCAGAGCAAATTTCAAAGTGGACAATTTCTCTTCGATTTGGTGCAGACTCCTATCCACTTTGCACATTATTTTTCCCAACCTTAGGTGGATAGTTGCCCGTGGAAACCCTTAGGCAGGATAGGGGTTCATTTCATCGACAATGTTGATGACTTCAAAGTCTGCAAATGTGCACAACCCCTCAATGTCAACAGGAACTTGACTCAATCGACTGATGGGTAGGACCTTTTCCTGATTTTCAAGTTGTAACTAGACATGTGACAAGTCCAAGCATGGCTTTCCCATACTCTCCTAGGTCTATCATGTCAAAATATTAACATCTAAGCTCATATCTAATATGATGTAATCCATGCCATAGTCTCCTATCTGTGCAGTCATTCTTAACTCGCACCCATTTTTGAACTTCTTTTTGACATGGTTAACTTTATTTTGAGGTTGTGAATCTTCTGGGGTTTCTTCTATCAGTGCTTGCAGTTCTACGATAGCATCTTTATCTTGCATTAGCATCAAGCAAATTGACAAAAAGGTCTTGAGCTTACTAACCTTTTTTAGGATTTGCTTATGGAATAGTTGTTGGAACTGCTTGCGATGTCCTCTATACTGGAATATGCGACACTAGGGTAGTCCATGGGCACTCAAAGGGTTTGGCAAACCCGATGAGGTATAGTTCATGAAGGTCGGACAATTATTCTTGGTGTGTCCATCCATTCTTCATTTCTTACACCATAAGTATTTATGGGCTTCCTTACCCTTCTTGATGTCCTGCAGCTGTATTGTCAGATTATCCAACTGTAACTGAATCTGCACCATTCGTGAGGCACCATGACCAATTGGTGAAGCTTCGAGCTTCATTGCCAATTTTAGCGCTTATGTCTACGACTCGATATTTTGTTGCATTAATGGGCCTTAGATGTGTGGTAATAGTGCAGCAATAAACCACTCTTTATGTTGAACATTCAACATTTGGAAGCTTACTTTGGCCATCAAAGTTTTAAACCGTTGGTCAAAGTCCCATACTAACTCTGCCAATGCTTGTTTTATTTCCTGGATCTCAGTGATACACTGCGACTCATATTTAGGTTTTCTGAACTCAGAGATCAATGTGGCTCGTATTTCTTCAAGGGTCTTCTATGGTGCTCCTAGGGGTACTATGCATAAATTCATAAACTAATCCAGAGCACGACCCCTTAGAGTCGTGATCATCTGTGCTTTCTTTAATTTTGCATTCTAAACTAAGCGAACCATCCAAACAGCTTCAAAAATGAACCAATGCTGCTCTGGATATTCTGTTTCATTGCCATTGAATGTGGGTAACCAAATATCTTCCCTAACCATTGAGTTGGCGTTAGGGCTATCTGATGAAGAATTTAATGGAAGTGTGTTGTCATGTGTGCTAGTCGCAATACTAGCACTATAACTGTTAACAATTATTTCAGGAGATGAGGCTCTATACCTTACCTCTGGTGATACTCCTGGTGTGATGTAGCTATGTCCTGGCCTTGGTGTCTCAATAGATGATTCAAAGTCTTCTGCGCCTTCTGAAATAGGGCTATAGTCCTCCTCTTCATCGCAAGACCCTTCATCAACCTACGACTAAAGTTCATGCTCACTTTCTTCGAACAAACTAGGAGCTCGTCAACCTTCCTCTGTCTTTCTTCTTTTCCTAGATCTGAATCTCCTTCCACTCCTTAGGAATCCAGTCTCTAGTTTAGGTTTTTTACTTCCTGGGAACATCTCAACTCACCATTTCCCATTTCATTGATAGGTCATTTGCGACACAGCCTTCCTCCTGGGTATGCGACTCAACTATTCAATCTGTAAGATACCTTTCTCATAAATGAGCATCTTGATCCATGTACTAAGAGATAACAAATATATTATTCAGGTTCCTTTGAAAATTTTTCTTTCTGCCTTAGTATATGAGGTTATAGCCTCTACTACAAACTTAGTAATATACCCTTGCAAGATACAGTTAACCCAAAAATCAATAGCTCTAGATATGGTGTTACTTACAGTAGTTATCTCACGAACCAACTGAGCACTCCACTTGACTGCTTCTCTTCTCTGGAAATCTGTTTTCCTTCTTGCAAATCTTGAAAACCACTCGTGCAGCAAAATGGGAAACTCTGCGAAGAAGAGCTCATGAATATCAAAATATATGTATTCATCCACCTAGTCTTCTGTGCTCAACCACGATCCTGCTCTCTCCTCATGCGCAAATGATAGCATCTTAGACGCCAACCAATCCTCTATCTCATTCTTTGTCGGATGCCACAACATTTCCCTTGACTCAAATGATTAACGATCCCTGAAATGGAACCATTTGTTGGCCTACTATAAATTCTTGTCTGGACTCAAGGTTCAATCAATAACACAATACCAACAGAACACCCAAGACATCAGCCCGATAGAGCAAGCTCAGTCGACAGCACCCGCGAGGTAGGCGCAGTCTCACCCGAGATATCTTAATTTGTAACTACCAAAACCATGTTTCCGCAGTTGGCAAGGGAATATGGTCCCTTGGCGCGTAGCCAAGGTGCTTGACAGAGAAAGGAGGATGAATTTTGTTACTTTGTGATAGGGTTACAATTGCAGGTCAATGCATGCGCGTGACGCAACCTTGTCCTTAAGCCTTTAACGACTAGCGCAGCTGTGCGTCATAGTTGATTCCTCAGGAATAATGAATAGTTCATGACTTATATTATGCTTAATGTATTAACCATGGACTCATACATACATGCTGACAAATCCTTAACATTCATTCATTCATAGTAACTATAACAATATAATCAAATAACCATTCACATAACACCCAACATCATTCAATCATTCAACACAGGAAATTAACGTGGAAACCCATCTGGGAAAAACCACCAAGGTGCTCTTCATCTGGCATGAGAAATATAGGTAGCACCTTGTAGCCTATAACTTGCAGACTTTTCTTAAGATATATCTTTTTGACTCAATCTTCTCGTGCTCTCATGCTCTCCGGTTTAATCTCTATCTAATCCTACTGATTAGCACACATCTTGGATTGACTCTTCTACTTTACTAGCAGTCTGTGCACATAGCTGCAAGATCCATAGCTCAACAGCCTTCTACTTCTACCAGAATCTCCTATGAATCAATAATAAACTGAAACTAACAACTCAATAATCAACGCTTATTGTCTACTGTCCAACCCTTATACAGAATGAGTTCCTTCTATTTATAACATTTTCAATACCACGCAGGGTCGACTAAGCACTAATCAGTTATTATAGACTCAAGTGGTTAAAAAATATTTGCAATTACATTAAATGTCAGCCCATACCTAGCCGCGAAAGTCCTGCAATGCATTAACCACAGCCTTAACTAACCGCGAAAATGTCCATTAGAGGAAATTTGGGGTCTAAAATGGGCCTTATAAGAAAACGCGCCAAGAATCAATTTTGTGAGTTGGAATTCAAGAACCAATAGAATTTCAATAAAATGAGTCAACCATAATGGTTGAATTGACATATTTGTCATAAAAGAAAACTACTTTTTTGTTCGTATTTTCGACATATCTCCCTGTGTTTTTACTCAAATTTCAAGCGGGAGAGCTCATTAGATGCAGAATTCAATTTTGCATCCAACAAGTACCCACATTGCATACTTTTGATGGACCTCGATACCCCAAAAATAAGAAATACCTATAAAAACGTGATGATGATGTCATCATCACATTTTTTCAGGTATTTCTTATTTTTGGGGTAGCGGGGCCTATCAAAAGTATGTAGTGTGGGTACTCGTTGGATGCGTAATTAAATTTTGCATGTAACAAGCTCTCCCTCTCAGAATTTGAGTAAAAACATAGGGAGATATGTCGAAAATATGAACAAAAAAAGTAGTTTTTTTCATTCTTCCTCCAAAATTAATAACTATTATTTTATTATTTTAACTATTATTTTATTATTTTCCTTAGGAGGCCCATTTTAGACCTCAAATTTACTCTAATACTTCAGTCTTCTGTACCAGTCATAACTAGCCGTAAAACGGTCTTTCCATCTTCTGTTGGTTCATCCTTTTCCAGTCTTCCTTGAATTTCATCTCTCCAGGTTTAACTCTTCTACCTTCCTCTTCCACCAACTTAGATCTACCTTCCTCGTCACACCAACCTTGTCGCAGCTCCCTCTGCTATGCGCTTCCTTTCTCCATCGAGCGCATGTTTTATCTTTCTGCGTCGGTCCATTTTTTTCCTTCTTGACCTACTTTTCCCCTATCATGCGCGCACTTTTCCTCCTTTGCTTGCACGTTAGATTCTTCCTTGTGCACTTTCCCTGGCGCAACAATCCTTGTGTTCCTATAGATTCCTTTAGGTGATGAGGATTCAGCTTCCTCCTTTGACAATGTCGAGGCCCCTAAACTCATATAAAATGCTGAAAACCTCCTAAAGGTGATGACATCCTATCTTTGAGGCCAAGGATATCCCAATCCAATGATGTGTGTTTCTTTAAAATATTGTCCATGTCTTTGGATACCTCAAAGCTCCCATTACGACATAAGGCATGTGTTTCCTTCAATAATTATGTAGAGAGTCTCAAGGCCCCTAACTAATATTCAAAACAATCTAATGACCTAGACATCCCTACTCAAACACTAAAGTTACTCTCTAGAATCCATGTGTGTTTGTTCAAGTTGTTATTCTTGGCCATGGATTTTTAAAATGTTTGTTTAGGGATTAAGGCCTAAATTTTCTCCCTCAAGCATGTGTAGGACACCCCAGACCCATACCAAGTTCTCAAACTAATATCCACACTTATATGAGTAATATGCTCTTGGGAGGTCATGTGTGGTGGTTGTAGGCATTGTTCTTAACCAAAGATGCCTAAAATTTCATTTAGGAACTAAGTCCCACTCTTTTCTCCCCATCCATGTCCAAGGTGCTGGCACCTATAATTTGTCTTAAAATTCTCTCTGTTCCATAAAAAAACCCTACTCTAATACCAAACGTATCGCGGAAAGGTATATTAGGGTTTTACAACATGTCATCCTTGGCTATAGATACCTAGAAGTTTCCTTAAAGTTCCAAGGCCTAGTTTCCATTCCTTAACAATGTCTAGGGCTCCAAGACCTATACCAAATGCTCAAAAACTTCTTAACATTGCCCATATTTTGATTATAAGGACAAATATCCCTTTGAGAGGTTAGCTTTGGTGGTTGAAGACATCATTGTTAGACCTTTAGGCATAAAAGTTTCCTATATATCCCATTTCATGATATTCCTACACCAACCATGGTTAATACCTCAACACCTAAACCTAGTGCTCAAAAAATCCCAATGGTGCCCATATCTACACTTGGTGGTGAGTGATACCCTCATGAGATCACGTGTGATGTTGTTCGACCTACCTACCCGTATCCCAACTTGGAGGAGGGTGATACTCTCAGGAGATCAAGTGTGATGGTTCAAGGTGTTTTTCTTGAAGTAGGATACCTAAAATATTTTTATAGAGACTAAGGCTTAGGTTCTTCTCTTATCCATTCCTATGGTCCCACTACCCATCCTTGGTGTCAAAAACCTTCTAATGGTGCCATATAACAACTTAGAGGCCAAATATTCGACATAGAGGCCATGTGTGGTAGGTTAATGGTTTATTCATGGCCCTTGAGTTTCAGAGGCTACATTTTAGGACTAAGGGTAATGTTTCATCACTCTATCTTGGTTTAGGCCTCAATACTTACACATAGCTCTCATAATACCATAACGGTTCCAATATGCTATATTCGGAATGGAATGGATCCCCTTTAGGGGCCATTTGTGTTTGTTTAAGGAATTATTATTAGCATTGGAAGCACCAAATAGCCCTCTAGGTCCTAAAGGATAGGTTTAAACCATCCACCATGTTCAAGGCCTTGTGAACAATACCTTGTGCTACAAAATTCATAATGGTTTCCACATCACCATTTTGAGGACAAATAATCCCTTGAGAGGTCATGCACTATTTTAGCTCGAGGAATCATCTGTGGGAATGAATTCCATTAATATGCATTTAATGGATTAGTATTAGACATTCTCTAACAACCATGTACAAGGTATTGAGACACATACTTGGTCCAAGTATATGCTCGATAGGTTGATGCGTGGTTATTCAATGCATTGTTCTTTAACCTATATGCATATAAATTTACTTTACGGAATAAGGCCTACCTTTCCTTCCCCAATCATGTTGAAGGCATAAATACTCATACCTAGTATGCCAAATGTTCTAATGGAACTTCTATCTCAACTTGAAGTCAAGTATAACCTTGATAGGTCTTAGGTGATGGTTTGAGGTATTGTTTATGGCCATGGGTACCTATAATATTTATTTGGTGAAATTCCTTGAAATCCATACCTACTACTCAACATATTCCAATGGCTCCCTTATCTTGAGTCAAAATAAAATCATTCCCTTGAGAGGTGCTATGTTGTAGATTGAGTTGTTTCTCTCAGCCTTAGATAACTAGAATCTTCCTTTATGGCCTCAGTTTTAGGTTTTCTCCCCCAACCTTTCTCTCATCTCTAAGACCCATGCATAATTTTGAACAATTTCTTAATGTCATCAACATCCCACTATTAGGTGATGGGTATCTTTCAGAGGTCATTTGTGGTGGGTTCAGGCATTGTTCTTGGCCCTCTATGCATAGAAGTTTCTTTTAGGATCTAAAGCCAATATTTTATTTGTAGACCAGTTTCATAATCCAGAGACCCATATCTATTATTCAAATCCTTCTAATGTAATTAATATCCCCACTAAGAGGTGAAAGATTACCTTAATAGTTCATGTGTGGTGATTCAAGCCATTGAAATGGGCCTTGGGTGTATAGAATGTGCCTTTAGGGCATAAGTCCTAAGTTTCCTCCATCGACCATGTCAAAGGCATCGAGACCCATGTTTATTGCTCAGTTCATTCTAATGGAATTAGTATCTCAACTCATACGTCAAGGATACCCTCAAATGGTCTTGTATAGTTATTTGAAGTGTCTTTCTTGACCATAGATTCCTACAAAGTTACTTTAGGATCTAAAGTTCAAGTTTCCTCCCCTGTCCATGTCTATGGTCCCAAAACCCATACCTAGTCCGTAAAACCTTGCAAATTCCACCCTTATCCCTAGTATAAGGTCAAGGATCCCCTTGAGAAGTCATGACTTGTGGTTGGATATGTCTACATCTCTCTTAGCCTTGAATCCGTAAAAGTATCATTTAGTGCCTAAGGCTTTATTTCCTCCCTTAACCATGAGAATGACTCCTAGGCCCATTTGTACTTATCAAAATTCCATAATATTATTGATATCGACACACATAGGATAAGAATACCCTCACAAATGCATGTCTAGTGGTTTGAGGTGCTTTTATTGGACATATATGTTTAGAATATTCATTTAAGACTCAAGGTAGAATTTTCCTCCCTCAACCATGTCCCCAAGACCCTAAATAATATAATGCTCAAATATTCCCAATGGAATTAATGCCTATCAAACATTTTGATAATTAATTATTGCTATTAATAAAAAATATAATTCAAACAATTTTTTTATGAATTCAGATGCTAATCTATTGAAATAAAATAGTGATACAGTTAATAGTATAAAACTAAGAATCTGCCCTGCAAATAGGAAAAAAGAAAAAGAAAAGACCAGTCTACCCAAGAAGGGAAATCAAACCATAACTGTATGAAAGATCCTCCTTTTGAGAGGGAAAATAGATCCAAGAAAGATGTAGCTTATAGAGTTTACAAGAAAACTTCTGAAAGAGCATAATGATAATAAACTTGGGTATCCAGATTCCCAAAATCTCTGGAAACTAGGAGAAAGCCTGAAACATAAAAAGATGGCCTATAATTTTGTATAGGGATCCTCAATGATGGGTGTCCAAAAGCCAAAGATCAACTGCTTTCCTGAAGGATCGTCCTTGTTGTTCTGGTCATCGTCCTCACTGCCTGAATAATCTTCACAACTAGACTTGTTGCTGCTATTCGAACCATAATCGTTGCTGGAGGGGGTACGCTTGATTGGGAGAGACTCAGACTTCCTGAGGCCACCATAGTGGTATTAGTTTTTCCAGCGATAGTGTTGGCCATTCTTCACTGCGTTGGAGGTGGTGGGAGTTCAATATACATGGGTGCAGCAGGAGGGCCAACATGAGGGATGGTAACCGGGATGGACGAGGGGGCCTAGGTAAAAGAGGGAGCAGGAGGAACAAAAGGACATGGAATTCCAATCGAGGACATGGGCCGTAAGTTGAAGGGTGGTGGAACGAAGGAGGAGGCATACCAACAATTTCTCCACCACCTAGTAATTCCTTCTATGCTCAGTAGTCTGGTTGGATGCCGAGAGAGAGTCGATTAACTCACCTTCCCAGTCATCAAACATGAGACGAAGAGAGGCAAGAATCTCCAGGTCATAGGCCTCCAAGCTTGCTTGAGCGTTGAAGGTGATGGCTCGCTAGATAGGGGCACCCCGACCTACTTGTCCCCGTATGGGTGTTCCCCTTTGCCTGCGTGACATGGTGCAGACTATGGGAAGAGAGGAAAGAAGCAGGATGACTGTAGGAAACAACACCAGGGGAGCGATAGAGGAATGAGAAGCATAGTGATGGAGGAGAGTAGGCACGGACAAGAGAATGAATGTCAAGCTACGTGTATACTTAACGCGACACCGCAATTCCAAATGCACATTAAAACTGGACTTCGTCGAGCTGATGTAGTAGTACCTCCCTACAGCTACGGGGATGGCATGTAGCTTGGAGGAGTTAAGAAGCGCATCCATCGGTGAGGAAGGCGACCAACGTATTGAATATGGAAGCATGGCGTCAAGGTGGTGACAACGTGGCACGGTTATGTGCTTCGTCAGCTGAGGCCCAAGGTTTAATTGTTGCGGTGTCACCCGCATCTGGGTAAATATCATTCAAACAATTAAATTTCAATTCAAAACACTTTCATCACCATCTTTATAATCTTAATAAATTAAAATTGGTTATCTTTGATCATCTTTCAATAATACTTTTGTAAAATGCTTATATTTATTTATTTGAAGTGACAATAATATAAAGTAAACAATTGGATCAATTGTATATATATATTGTACAAGTTGATATAAAAAACATTTATTTGCTTAAATAAAATAAAAAAATAAATAATTATTATAAATTTGTTTTATGGTTGGTGCAAACCCTCATAATAAAAATTTATTTGTAAGTGTCAATGTGACAATGGACTTATCACCACCTTATTTTACATGTCAAGGTATCATACACCACTTCTCTAATTAACATATATGATCTGGCATGCCATTTCTAATAGGATAAACAAATACTATCACAACCTTAACCCTTAATGTAAGTGGTGCTAATATCCTTATATTAACGTCATATAATATGTGGGGCTAACTTGTGGTGGTAAACATGGACCTAAGTTAGTGAATAAAGCCTAATAATGATACTATTATCCATCAAAAATTTAATAAGTTCAATATTAAAAAAATCAATTGAATAATCAATTTGTCAATTTAAATAATTCTTATTGCTACTTTATAATATTAATAATTAAAAAATGGTTATTTTTAGTACTAAGTATTTATTTTTAAATAGTATTAAAAATGCTTAATGTAATTGAATTAAATCAAATGAGTTTATTTGTTTAAATAGTGTAAAAATAAGAAATTGAATTTGTTGGATTGTGGTACAAATTTTCATAAATTAGTTTTTATTATCATTCCAATGAAAAAAATTATAAATAATTAAATTAAATGATTTACAAAATAATCATTTGTGAAATGGTTGTGTTTATGGTGAAAATCCTCATAAATAAATTCTATATGTACATGTCTATGTGACAAATAATTATTAGCACCACTTTATGGTACTTGCCAACATGGCATTTCTCTTAATATACATGACTAAAAATATAATTTCCAATAAGCATCAACACCATTTTAACACCACAAAATATATGTGGTGTTAATACCACCACCTTAACACCACAAAAAGTATGTGATGCTAATATCACCACCTTAACACCACAAAATTATAAATGGGGTTACTTTAACACCAGAAACTCTAAGTAGTACTAACTTGTGGTCCTAAAAATAGGTTTTCTTATTGTGTACCAATCCCTTTACAAACCAATTCCTAACTACTTTTATTTTTGCGATGTCTCATCAACTATTCTAGTCGCGGCTTCCATTTCTTTATTATTCACCATTCGCTTTATCTTTGATAGAAAATAGACAATTGTGATAAACATTGCCATTTTTGCATATTAATATCATTCTAGTAGTCGCCAACTATTAAAAAAAATCGTTCAAAACTCAAGCTAGTGGTCTACCATTAAAAAAAGCCATTCAAAACTTAAGCTAGAT
>LPNX010601810.1:38406-64852 GCA_001517045.1 Pseudotsuga menziesii | reverse complement strand
CCCCCCCCCCCGCCCCTTCCCCCGCCAACCCCTAAAAGTCCTTATTACATACCTTTGGGGGAAGTTACAAACCCTCCTCCTTGGTACCTATCGGCATGGTTCAGAATACCCCTTCTAAACAGCTATGAGAATGGTTCAAAAATCCTCCCTAAAAATCCATTTTACAAAATATTGGGGGTGATTATGAACCCTCCTCATATAAGCCTACAGGGAGGGTTTTGAACCCCCTTATTGTAACATGAAAGGGAAATTTTGAACGCCCCATGTAGCAACATATGAAGGCGGTTTAGAACCCCCCTCATAGTAACATACAAAGATGGTTTGAAAACCCCCCTATAGCCATACTAAATCATAATAAAATATATTTTATTAAAAATACCAATATTGCAATATCATTAGGGCACAAAAGAGAACCACCAACCTCTTGCTTGTAAAACAAGTTCTCTTCCATTGATATAGCACCCTTTAAGCATTGAGAAAATGAACAATATTAACACCTAGATTGCATAATTTATAAATATAAGAAAATTCAATAATATTTAAATACAACCATGCTTAAAATCCAGTTTATTTTTCCAAATACAGGCATGCTTAAAGTCCAATTTATTTCTCGAAGTTGTTGCATATGTATCTTTGTTGAACATTTATGTAAAGTTTAATAGGTTGGATGATGTAGCTTGATTCGGCTCAAGAATAGTTTGCATACATTTTTTGTTGGGGATAGGTCACACTTTCAAGTAGTGAAAAATATATGCATTGTTTGAAAGTTTGTATATACAGATGAAAAGAGCAAGGTATTTGTTGATACAAATTTCGTAGCACATGATATGGAGTAGCATTTTGAGCAAACCACATTCTACCATCACAATGATACTTGACCATTGATTTTGGACTTATGACACTTAAAATCAGTGAAGACTGGAAGATGTGATACTAAGGCCTCAATTGCCAATCTCAAGTTGAAAAATATGGAGTTGGATGCTTTGGTGTCAACCCTTTCCAACCTACTGGGACAAATGACTAGCTTCATGGGATTCCATATATAATAAATGATTCCACATATATTGTGTTGTGCTAAATGTGCATTAGAACCAATTAAAGATCTCGGTACTGAAACCTAAGTTAATCAATGGCAAGTACAACAACGAAGTTTTAAAATTCTCAATAGTTGATAATTGAATGTTTTGAAAATATATTTGTCTATTAGGAGTGTTTGCTAGACATAAATCCTATCGTCTCCACCTCAGATGAAATTTACCATTTTTGTCTAAATATCTAGAAAAAAGGGAAACCGTCTCTACTGAGATCATAATTGTTATTTTTAGACATTATACTCAGTAGTGTCTATGTAGGCCACAATGATTTTTTTCGAAGTATATGTAACCATTGTTGTGAAAAGAAATATTAACGCATACAAACATGGTAAAAATTTAGTAAATTAAAAAATATTAAGAAACAATATAATAAACTATTCATTTACTATATAATATATTAAACCATCATAATTATAAAAATTAAAAGTTGCAAACTCCCAAAAATGTATATATAAAAACATTAGAGCAAAACAAGTGCATGAAATCAATATGTTTGGTTTACCTCCTCTCTTCACAATAAGGTGAAGCAGCTTCTTGAGTGCATTGCGGTGCAGTGCGACGAGCATGGTGAACATAAGTCTTTGCATATAAAGGCATGTCATAGTTGACAACATTTATCACACCTTCCACATCCATCCCATGGGTCATTGCATTAGAAGCAACTACCACTTCAAAATATCCTGCCCTAAATGCATTCAATGCTTTACAACATCCATTCAATCAATCAGCTAATCACTAGGTTAAAAGTGTGCTACTTGAAATAATAATAGCAACCTAAGTTAGCAAAAAAATATTAATATTGAAAGAACTCAATTATCATTTCTTTTTTGATATAAGATATTGTGTTCACTAATTAAAAACTCGAGTCCACTTTGTTCATTTAGAACATAAATCTATAATGCAAAAATATGAGTTACTAGTCATGTAAACCAACAAGACTAATACACCATGCTTCCAAATAATATTGCATCAGAAACCATGACAACATATTGTCATGTCTTACTAAAAATAGATTGAATTTCATGAAGATTGATGTTGTAATCTTGAATACTCAATTATCCTTAAGGCCATCAATTTGAAACACTTCAATAAGGTGCACAACCTATGGCTAGAAATGACAAAAGATGTGAAAACCATGCTCTGCTCGCCTTTAAATAGCTGCAACAGTGCCACTAAATACAATGGTTTCAACTTTCAAGTTTGACTCACAAATCTTCCATAAAACAAGCAATCAATGAAATTATACTGCAATTAATATTACTCAATACAAAAATCCATGCATTGGTGGTTACAACCTTGACATGCATATCTTCCATAACCTAACAATCAATAAAAAACAATAATATGTTTCAGCTGATGTTATTACAAAATAGTTGAAATTGTTTCATGCAATCAGTTTCTGAACAACTATTTTAGGGAGAGGGGTCAATAGTTTCTGAATTACTCAGGGTTCAATAATTTTCTCTTGATTGTTATTTAGATTGAAGAAGCATTATTAAAGAATAGAGAGATGGTTTAAAAACTGCCCCCAAAAACCATTTATTTTTTGGTGGAGGGAGGAAAATTAGCAAAAGTGCCTCAAACCAAAACCTTCCCCAAAAGAGTTATTTTTTGTAGTGTCATTTACCATTGCTCCTAGATTATACTAATGACAAACCTGATATACCACACAATTTACTAGTTGATTATGATGAACTTTCTTGGGTGTTATCGAATAAGACCAAAGAAAGTCCTTTATTAAATCCCACCATTAATTAGTTTTGGGTGTTAGTAATAGGTATTTAAATGTTTACTTTATCACGCCCAAAAGCTTTGGTACAGAACTGCTCCCGCGAGTTGGGAAGAATGATGGGATGATATTGCTTGGGAATAGACGGAGCTACTATAGCGTTAGGTTTCTTAACGTTAAACAGTGTGAAAACTATCTTGTGGGCACCGGGTCTTGGAAGTTCATAATCCTCGCAGAATTTTTTTGATCATAATGCATAAAGAAACAAACATATCATCCCCGTTAATATTACAAACATGATACCTTCTTTAGGTTTGCTCACAATGAAATGCTTAATTAAGCTGCACAAGGTAGGCTCGATTAATGCTTAAGTTTATTCAGTTTATAGCTTATAAACTGAATGCAAAATATAAGTTATAAACTGAATACAAATTTTATTTAGAATATATTTAAGACATATATTGAGATCTATATATAGTTACTGTTCAAAAAGAATTTGTTTATATTTTCAAAAGGAGTATCTTGATAATTCTATTAAAGAAAAAAATTTAATAATTTTTTTTGGGGTTTTTTTTAGATCCTCGGCAATTGAATTAACATGCCCACAATTCTGATGATCACAACGTTGAACAACCATAATTACTAATTGTACTTTGCAAAGTTTCAAAATGACCATTAATTAGATCATGGAGTTCTTTATACAAGTGGCCATTCAATTGATAACCAACTTATCAATTGAAAAAATCATACATTTTTATATATCTATTATCTATATTTATATCTATTTATATAGATAGATAAATAGATATATTCATTAATGTTGTAATGAGGTATTCTATTTTCTATATTTTGAAAAGAATCTATACATTTTGGAATATAATTTGTTTCAACTTCTAAATTCATATGCATATTTAGTCTAGGTATTTTAAATTCTCATTTTTTTCATTTGATTATTATTTTTAGAGTTAAAAAAAATGTGTGATTACTTTTTAATTTTCTATACATTAAATTCTCATTTTTTTTCAACTTCTAAATTCATATGCATATTTAGTCTAGGTATTTTAAATTCTCATTTTTTTCATTTGATTATTATTTTTAGAGTTAAAAAAAATGTGTGATTACTTTTTAATTTTCTATGTTTCACATATGGCTTCAAACATGTGAATATAATGATGTACAATTTAAACTAATTTACTTGACAATTTTAGACAACTAGTTCCATTGCATTAGGTAGAACTAGAAGGGTCCTCCTATGGAAAGTAAATTAACTGCCCTTCCCTATCCATCTATCTAGTTACCATGGGGCTTGCTGGTTTGCCCACACTCCGATCAATTTAGTTAGTTTATGTATTCTATATGAATGAAAGAATGACATTTAACAAATACAGATGTCTAGATATTGTATTCTCTCAACAACTGTGATTGGTCTTCTCAATTGGTTGATTCATGTATTATTCTCCCAAAACATTTGCAACCTGGATATGCCTTTTCTCTTTCAACTCTAAACACACCATCTAAATTTAAGGTTACAACCCTAAAGGCAGGGAATAGTCAGCATCTTGCTAAGCCTTGTTCATATTTACTTTTATAAGGCATCAGAAACAAATGCATGTCATAAGGAAGGACTCTTATTCATATTTACTTTTATAAGGCGTCAGAAAAAAACGCCCATCATGATAAGCACTTGCATTTGGTGTAGAAATAATAGATCAATGCTATGAGCAATAATGCTAAGAAGAAGCACAGGAAATATATCTTTCTACTAAGAATTCTCACAAGCATACACAGAAAAAATAGAGAGAAAAAAAGAGACTGAATCACATGAATGAAGAGGTGATTGTTGCTGTGTATCCTTCCATTGAATAATGATGAATAATAGTGTACACAAATAGTACATCTCTCATAGGAAAATCGAGTTGTATGGAGACAACTCATAAAGTTCAAAAAGGTTGACTTACCAAAATATAGCAAACCCCCATAGGTGGCTAAAGCACTTCCCAAATCTATCAAGGACCTCATGAGTTGGCAAAAACATGAGTGAGTTGACTAGCTTTACCTTATCCATAGAAAAGCAGAAAAGACAGAATAAAGCAGAGTCTGTTGTAAAGTGTTGTATATTAATTTTGGATGGTCAAAAGGTGGTCAAGATCAACCCAGGATTAGAAATAAATCATTCCTAGGATATAGATGGCATGTATTGACTTTAAGGTGTAAGTGGATGCCAACTAATTAAGCTAGTGGGTGAATAATTAATCAAAGAATGATTAATTATTTTATCCTAAGTTATGAGTGGGTTTAATATATTCCAACACCCCCCTATAAGTCTGACTTTATGATCTTATGTGACAAAAAATATAGATGCATATAGGGCCCAGCAACAAGACTATGGTCACCCTTTAACAATTATTATGTCCAGAAAAGTGAGGAAAGAGGCAAAACCACATGGGGAAAATCCTCCCTCAAGATAGGACAAGGCACAAAATTTGAAATATGTATTCAACGTATATTCATCTTCACTTTAATGAGCTGAATGATCTGCTTCTAGATGAGGGACTTGCTAAAGAAATCATGAACTCCATGATCATGCACTGGAGTGTAGAACCTGCAAGAAGGAAGAGGAGAGACTCCTTGTATCTCATCATCTGAGGAAGTAGGAACATTATCTGAATGATTCTTTCTGCTGTCAAACTCTGATCTGCAAACATAATCTGAAATGGAAAAGAGATATGTGCATACTCCTTCCCAAAGAGTACAAAAATTAAGACAATCTATTTCACACCCAACTCCCTGAATAGCTGCAAAATTGTGATGTGAATCACATGTCAATATTCCAATTTGATGTAGCACTTGTGTAGATATGATATGAGGCTGATCAAACTCTAATATATCAGAAATATTAGAATATGGAACAGCAAGGACAAAGGCTTCAGTGGCTCCATGAGGATATAGGGCTAGACTAGGAAAATTATGAGCAACTGGGGAAAACTGATAGGTGTAAAAATATGAATGATGGATGGGCATAAGATCTGAACCATAAGTGTTTAGAACAGATCCAAACATGTTTAATATCATTCCAAATACTACTAAGTTCATGGATAACCAACCATTGAAAGATAGGAAAGACTTCAAACCATGTAAGATAAATATCAATGCATAAGAGACCAATGAGGAATCAACTAGTGAACTTGGGATTTGTATAGTCTTAGGATTATTCAGAGGTATGGTAGATGATATGGATGGTTGTATGATATGTGTATCAACCTGCAAAAATGCTTCTAAATCAGAATCCAAAGGATCACATATAAGCATATCAATAGACTCATGGGAATACACTGGTAATGAATCCTCTATATGAAAGGAGGAAAGAATGGGATGTTCACAATCTTCAAGGAGGTTCTGAGTATTGATGCCAAGAACAAAGGAGGAGATGCTGAAGAACATGAGATCAAGTAAGGTAAGTGGTATGACACAAATAAGGCTTGATGTGGCTAAGCAAACATCCTAGAAGTCATTGGGTTGTGCACCATCAATGAGAGAGGTATGCACAAGGTGTGAAGAATCTGGCGCATAGATCTTAGAATCTAAGATAGGAGATTTTGAGAACAATGAATGGGTGATAGGATCATCATCAATATCAACAGTAGATCCATATCTTACTTCTTTTTCATCAATAGTATCACAAGAAGAAAAATCACCTTCAAGAGACATAGAAAAAGATGGATCTTCAATATTTGCTTCTTGATTGAAGGAGGAAGCATTCGAATCAAAGAGGGAAGCAACAACATGAACTGTATGAGAAAATTATTCATCATGATCAAATTCATCATAAAATGTAGAGGCCAAGAAATATTGAGAGAGAGAATAAGAGGAGATGATGGGTTCGCTCCATGCTTCAGTTTCTATTTCCTGCAAACCAAAGGCTTTGTCCAAATTTTTCCAAAGCTCAAATGGAAACTCAACATAATCTATGAGATGATATATATATGGAGACATTCCCAAAAACATAATTCCATAAGCTTTATCACAATTATTTAGCCAATCAATCTTCTCTTCATAAGACTCAGGTTCGCTCAATGCACGAATGGAGACATCAAAGAGACATTGTCTCTTCAAGTATGTGCTCATCTTTGGCTTCCAATAAGCATAGTTGAAAGGAGATAGTAGAGGAAATTTTGAATCCATATTGAAGTTGTTGGTATGCCCTAGGAGATACTCTCTACAACCTGCAAAACAAACTAGGAGAAAATTTTGTAAGCTAGACAAGCTCTTCTTCAGAGAGGGATAGGAGACTGGATGTGCTCCTCAACTTTGTAGAACTTGATCAACCTTGCTGCTTTGATGCCATGTAGAAGATGGAAAGGTTTTTCTCCCTATAGCTTTGATACCATGTAGAAATAATAGATCAATTCTATGAGCAATGATGCTAAGAAGAAGCATAGGAAATAGATCTTGCTACTAAGAATTCTCACAAGCATACACAGGAAAAATAGAGAGAAGAAAAGAGATTGAATCACATGAATGAAGAGATGAATATTGGTGTGTATCCTTCCATTGAATAATGATGAATAATAGTGTACATAATTAGTGCATTCCTCATAGGAAAATCGATTTGTATGGAGACAACTCATAAAGTTCAAAAAGGCTGACTTACCAAAATATAGCAAACCCCCATAGGTGGCTAAAGCACTTCCCAAATCTATCAAGGACCTCATGAGTTGGAAAAACATGCTAATCCTAGAAAATGGAGGAAAAGTCATGAAATATGGGTTGGAAACAAAAGCACCCAATTTCCTAGTTTGACTAGCTTTACCTTATCCATTGAAAAACAGAAAAAGTAGAATAAAGCAGAATCTGCTGTAAAGTGTTGTATACTAATTATGGATGGTCAAAAGGTGGTCAAGATCAACCCAGAATTAGAAATAAATCATTCCTAGGATATAAATGCCATGTATTGACTTTAAGGTGTAAGTGGATGCCAACTAATTAAGCTAGTGGGTGACTAATTAATCAAATAATGATTAATTATTTTATCCTAAGTTATGAGTGGGTTTAATATATTCCAACATTTGGAAGTGTGTATTCTTTGAATCTTCTGAATATGCTTTTATTTTTGGACAACTCCCCACGCTATAAACATTACACACATGCACGATAAGAATGTCTCTCTGGGTTGATCCAAGTTAATAAGAAGAAAGGGGAAATGGATACGAGGAACATATTATTAGGCTTTGTTGCAGCATGCTAAAAAAAGATCTTATACTATTGAAAGGAAATATGTTTCTTCTTATCTATACAATTGTCAATAGTCAATTGCTTAAAAAATCAATTACATAAGGCAAGGGCTTGCTACCTTTAGCAACTCTCCTTGTTAACTATAATTTCTACATCATATCATCTTGTGCCCCGGTAATAATAAGAAATTTATACTATCTTTAACTACTACATGATTTTTACATCCTAACTGGTCATGTAATCTGTAAAAAGAAATTTGAGGGAATATTAAGAACTTTATACCAACTATAACTAGTGACTAGGGCTTTGTATTTTGGTTTGTTTTTCCAGTATAGTAAATATTAGTAATAAATGTGCATAAGATTATTAAATTAAATCAAAATCTTGATCAAGGAAATGGTGATTGACAACTTTGACTCTAAGGGAATTCACAATAAATGTATGTCAAATCAATGACACAAATAAAGTATTATTTGTTGACATAATTTTAAGGAAAATATTTCGATGATAAGCATTTTCTATAGTCCAATTCGAGAGTTATAATTTATTTCTTACTCATTATATAGTTGACACATGCCACTTTAAAACATTATAAAATAGTAATTAAATTAAAAAAATGCAATGTTGACCATGATCTAAAGTGCGTGTGTCTACACACTCTCACACACACACACACACACACACACACACACACACACACACACACACACACACACACACATATATATATATTAGAGAAATTAGTAAGCATTAATACAATGATTTCTCTTATGAAGATTATAAGCAATTTGTTGAAGATTACAAGTATCAATAGGTATGAAGCTACCAACCATAGCATTATCAATGTTTATATCTTGTGTATAAGCACCCATATCGATTATATATGTATCTGTAGTGTGAAATAGTAGTTCAAACATTTAATTTCACAATTATTGGTATGCACAATATATTAAAATTGGTCAAAGTGAGGATGGAAAAACTCATATTTCCTAATTTAGTTAATGTTTCATAGTGCAATTCAATGGTTTACAACCAATTACAAACATTGTATAGTTGGGAAGAATTATCAATTTGTATTGGAAAATCCTTTTGTACCCCTTCTCTAAGGTACAAACTTAGAAGAGAATGATGTTCTTGATATGGGGAAAAAACTATGGAAAACTAGCTCAAGGGAAACAAGATCTAGGAGCTTCAGGAAGCCTCTATGCACTTTGGGATACCTTGGCACTAAGCCTGGATTACATATTGCAACATACTCAACAATGGATTTTAACATGTCTCACACGACTAAATTCAAGTATCAAATTTCTTATTTGTAATGTATACATGCCTATATTATATAAGAAGAAAGAGGAATTTTGGCATTCTTTGCAGGTTTTGAAGGGTATAAAGTTTATAAAAAGTAGTATAGTAGTTGGAGATTTTAATGTGGTTCTATCTTGTAATGAAAAAAGAGGCAGTGTCCTGGTTAGAGACACATATCAGGAAAAAATTGAATATCTTATTGTAGACTCTAGGATTTCCATATCAAACCATGAGCCCGATAGACAAATCTTCTATCCTACCAACATGAATTTTGCTATAAAACTGTGGATTAATGACCAATAAGCATCCATGATGCAAAAAACCTTAAAATGGCGACCATATCCTTGGAAGATCTTATTGTAGACTAGGATTTTGGTATCAAACCATGAGCCCCATAGACAAATGTTCCATCCCAACAACATGGATTTTGGTATAAACATTAGAGGAAATTTCAACTCAAAATGGGCCTTCTAAGGAAAATTAATAAAATAATATTTATTAATTTTGGAGGAAGAAAAGAAAAAAACTACTTTTTGTTTGTATTTTCAACATATTTGCCTGTGTTTTTACTCAAATTTTGATCGGCAGAGCTCGTTGGATGCGGAATTAAATTACACATCCAACGAGTACCCACTTGGCATATTTTTTATGGACCTCGCTACCCCAAAAAAAAGTAATACCTGAAAAATCATGATGATGACATCAAAAGTATGCGGGGTAGTGGGGTCCATCAAAAGTATGTCAAGTGGGTACTCGTTGGATGCAGAATTTAATCCCACATCCAACGAGCTCTCCCGATCGAAATTTGAGTAAAACCACAGGGAGATATGTCGAAAATACGAACAAAAAAAGTAGTTTTTTATGATACGTATCACCAAATTTGTATTAAAAATTTGTTTAAGACCTATACAGTATTTCAAATTTAAAGCAATTTCATTGGATAACACATGATGACATGGAATTTGAATTAGAGTTAAGAGGCCCATTTTGAGTTGAAATTTCCTCTAATGACCATGGATTAGTGACCAAGAAGAATCCATGATGTGACAAAGATCAAAATGGCGACCATATCTTTGTCACGAGGGAAAATATGTGATATGGCCTCATGCATAGCCTATGTAGAACTCAAAATCCACATGGTATTGAGTAAAACCATGGATTCACCTTGGAACATGACTTGGGTTGTGAGAACCATCCTTCAATAATCGACATGCAAAGTCTTACTCAATTGATAGTTTGGGGGATAAGGAAAGAATAGCATACAATGTTATCCTTGAGCATTATAGAACGGGTGGTGATTCACTATGCATGATAATACAAGGAACTGCAGGTATTGGAAAGTCATATTTGATTAGATCCATAAAAAATACACTTGAAAATCTCTCGCATTCAGGGAAAAGTCCATTACTTCTTATAGCTCCTCATGGGGGCTTCACTTGTTGACCAATATCCTATCACGTTAGTTCATATTGTGGGTTTTAAAATTATAAAAAATCGAACCAATATATTGTAGGTATTGGGGGGGTGAGGGGTTTAAGGTGGGGGTGGGTAGGGTTGTTTATAAGGATTGAGGTATAAAAAGGGGTGGGGAGGAGGTTTCAACAAAAAGAGTTTGGGTATATCTCAAAATTAAGGGTATTCTTTAATATCCCATGATCGCACGTGCTATGTAAGAGGTTCACTAAGTGAAGTCCCCGTGTAGCTCCTACAGGGGTGATAGCTTTCAACATATCCGCAAGAACAGTTCATTCTGCACTTCATATACCAATCAAAGAAATTAATCCTTTACGAGGATCGAGTTTAATTAACATACAGGAAGAGTTAAGGAATGTTAAATATATTTTGATCGATGAAATGAGTTTTATTGGAAAAAATCTATTAATCAAAATAGATTCAAGACTTCGCCAAGCCTTCCCAAAAAATTATACTATACCTTTAGGTGGAAGATCAATTATATTGGTCGGTGATTTGGGACAATTGTTGCATGTCATGGATATGCCTGTATATGCATCAGAAGGTATTGCAAAATAATTGTGGAACACATTCACAACAGTTGTGACCCTCGATACTACGTTTCGACAAAATGGACAAAGCAATGAACAAATATCTTTTCGTAATTTGTTAATGAATATTAGAGATGGAGTTCCAACAATAGAGGATTGGAAATTACTGATGACTCGTACAGATACTCCCGTACATGCAACATTAAAAAATTCCTTCGATAAGGCGATACATTTGTTTGTGATAAATGATGATGTAAACTGTCATAACAAACGTTTATTAAGAAGCCTAAACTGTCCCATTGCAATCAGTATTGCCACATTTGTGAGAAGCAACTATTCTATGGAAGGAGATGAAGAAGGGTTGGAACTTGAATTACTTATAGCCATAGGAGCAAGGGTAATGCTTGCATCAAACCTCTGGACTGATGCAGGACTCATGAATGGTGCTCTTGGAGTTATACAACAAATTGTATATAACCCAGGAAGTTTGCCTCCAGAACCACCCATGTATGTTTTAATTAAATTTGATAATTATGTGGGGGTATCATGGGATGAATCGTTTCCTCAAGTTGTTCCTATTACATCTATCGAAAGAGGTAATAAAAAACAACTTCCATTGAAACTCCCTTAGGGTTTAACAATCCATAAGTCACAAGGATTGACATTGGAGAGAGCTACTATTAATATTGGAAAGCAAGAGAGGCAGAGTATGACATTTAAAACAATATCTAGAGTTAACGATTTGGAAGGTCTACGATTTCAACCTCCATTCTCATATGATCGATATGAGAAGATGTCAAAACTACCATGAGTGAAGATAAGAAAAGATGAAGAAGATAGATTGAGAATGATCACGATGTGAACCATATTCTCATTTATTTAATCCTTACCAAATTATTGTCTTTATTTTCAATTTTAACAATTTACTCAATCCTTAATACTTATTATGTACATTATAATAATCCTCATAATTCTATCTGTGTTTTCAAGTTAACCTGTTCCTTACAATATTGATCAAACTCCAATTTTGTGTCACCGCCTACGACTGGAACCAGCTTAGATCCAAACCGTAGGCTCTATCAAGCGTCGAGAGGGATTAAATTTCCCAAGGTGAAAACCTCTTCTCAGGTATTGCACTCAAGGACCTTTGCGAGGAGAGGTTTGCACCTCGGGATATTTGATCCCTCTCGGCGCTTGATAGAGACTAGGATTTGGATCTAGGATGGTTAATTATAGCTCTTGTATTCGACAACTTGTGTACTATATTTTAGTGTGTTAAAATATTTACCCTCCATACTATACATCGGTATTATTGTGATTACAGGTATAGAAAAAGGAATCCATGGAACAGGACAACTAAGTAAATAAACCCTTTTTTTAACTCAAGCATGTAGTATATTACATATAAAAAAAGGATAGTGGAATTATCCTAACAACATGATACCACTACTTATTCAGCTTGTTGAGTACTCGTAACTTATTAATCCATGTATTCAAATGACGATATAAACTTATATTCTTACTATAAATTTCCTTCTATACTTTAGCTGAGCATCCTCTATATCATGTAGTTAGGTTTATTAGTGAAATATTACTAGTACTGCTCAACGAACTTATTATAACTACTTTATAGAATGTAAGTCTTAATTGAAAGTTGATTGCCACTTAAGCTGAGCTTGATCGGTTTACAATGGTCGTCACCACACACTCAGCCAAATCCACAATCAACCCAAACTAGCACCCTCCCTTCTATATGATAGTTGGGATAATAGGGTTTCTGAGCCTCCCAAGCATTAGCATACTCTCTATGGGATAAATAATCTTTAGTCAATATAATAGATATATATTGAGTACCCCTATAATAATAAATAAATCAATTAAGGGTTTCCAAAGAGAGTTCATCAGAGGGCTCTCGAGCCCTTCTAGAGTTTAAGGAATGTCATCGAATCGAAGGCATCATTCTTTGATCGAGCCCATTGATGAGAGTATTCATGGCTCGGACTCAACCCTAAACTATATAGTCTACTCTGAGTTTCACCTGTGATGTCATCTCATCCTGATCTCTCAATCCATGCATCTCTATAATAGAATCGTCTTAAATCATCTTTGGGGAGTGTGATTGGAGGCTCCTCTATCAAGGGGGTTTTCTGGGTAGGGATTCGTTCCTCTATAGAGGAGATTCCTAGGGGGATGTGGTGAAGCTGATCTAGGGAACTTGATCGTCTAATCCCAATGTGGTATATGGGAATGGTAATGAGGTATGGGGAGATTTACTTCCCTTAAATTGAACTATGCATTGGTATGAGGTTCCTCATTCTATAGTCTATATGGTCTCCCTTCCCACTCACATTCGTGGACCTTGCATTATTTATAACCTTCCCTAAAATATAACTCCCCTAAAATGTAAACCCTTTCACATTAAAGATCCTAACTTGTTTTTTAGAGAAATCGAGTCAATGAAAACATCAACATCCATGCTGCCTTGAGCATATAATTTCCCCTTCTCATAGTGAGGTCAAGAGGCAATCATACAAGACAAAATAAATGAGGAGCATAGTAGTTAGTGGTCCGGTTTGGTCAGTCTATTATGAACCCAGATTTCTCAATCGAATGTTTTTGGGAATACGTTTCAAAGTTCCCTAGATCGACAATGTAATGGGTGAACACATGAAAAATTTGATCTGATAAATAAGGCGGGTGGGGTGATGGTCATGTGGAGAAATAGATTAATTCAATATCCCTAATGAAAAATAGTGGGTGGAAATAGAGTAGTTTCTCTGGTTCCAAATATGTTTTCCCTTACCCTTACTATTAATCAAAAGTGGGGTATAAAATAGTGAATTGGGAATGGATGATAGTGAACATGTTTCTCCCTCATTTATTGGATCCCACCTAAGTAAATTATCTTGGTCATGACCCGTGGATCACATTACTCATTTGGTCCCACTCGGGATAAACTAAACGCTTCATTACCTCACCCACCCAACCCCTTCTCTAAGAGCAAGCTTGGATGCATTGAACAAAAAGAGGAATTAAATAGGTCGAGTCTCGTGGAATAGATGAACAACTCTCAAGCAGCTATTTTCCCACCCTTGCATCTCATCTCGCTCTCCTGACCTAATATCTTGCATCTACAATCTAGCCTATGAAATCAATCTATATTTCCCCATTGCATTTAAGTACCGTGGTAAGTCTTCCTTCTCCCCTTTGGCCAAAAAAGGTCTATTTGGTGATAGGGATGATTGATATGAGTGAATGCTTACTGTTTTATGGACCTATAATACTACATTGGAAATTTTGACCAAAATGTGTTTTTCAACTTAGTGTATGGATAGTAAACAAGGAAGTTTCTAGTGCATTTCATCCCAAGTCTACGAGAAACCATTGCAATGTAGATGTAAGACACATAGTCGTTACAAGATAGGGTAGATATGTTGGTACAACATGATGAAGATATATTTTTGGAGGGACACCGTAAAATGGTACAAAAGTGGTGCCAAAAGGAATGGCACAATCAAAATATTATAAATAAGAAGTTTGTGGGGGGAGTATAGTTATAATGTACTGCAGTTAATTATGGAAACATTTGATCAAGGTAAGGATGCATTGGTAAGGGTGATCCATTGGCATTGGGACTATATATTTTCCATCTTACCAACATGGATATTTTCTATATAATAAGAAAAATTATCTGTTCTCCACAATCCCTCTAATACTAAGTTAAACTTATCTTGTTTAAACAAATGGAAATCAAATAATATATTTTTTTTCTACATTTCTTCCACTAGCAAGATATAATTATTTGTTATCTAAGAATGCATAGGCAACTCTTTATTTAAAAACTCTCCTAAAAATATAAATCTTATCAATACTTAACATGACATTAGAAAGGACGATTATCACTAGTTATACATTACATGCATCATATATTAATGAATATATTCACATGTCAAGATAAATATGAATGAACTAATAATTTTGAAATATCCGTAGGCGTTATAGGTCTAACATTCAATAGGTATAAAAAATATTTGTCCTATATGTATATCTATGTTGCCCAAGTTTATGGAATGCGGGTATGTTGGCTACCTAGGTATGAGTATCTGGTATGGATAGAAGCTTCGCCCCAAATTTTGTAGGAAACTTAGGGTTGGGAGCGACAATAATATATATATATATATATAAATTAAAGAGGTTAAAAAACATAATTAATTAATTTCATAGCTTAAACTATTTTAGCCTTTTAAGCCTCTAGTAGTGTCATGAAATTAAATCCTTTTAAATTTTCTAAGTCTTCTAGGTCCACATTATACAAAAATTGAGTTTGTGTGACCTAAAGTAAACCCTAACTATGCATGTCTCTAGTGCCATGGTATCTTTTGTAAATTTGACCTGCAACTTTATTCCATTGTATGAGTTTGTAAATGCAAATTGCATCTCTGTGTGTTTATGTGTGAAGCACCAATAGCTTTATAAATCATAATATAATCATTTCCTAGTTGCTTTTTTCAACTCCATCTCTATTATTGCTCCTAAGAGTGCTTAGTATTTGGGTTCCTTTGCTTCATTTTTTACAATAACTACTACTTACTTCTTATGTGAATGAACTTGATTGTTTCGATTTCATAACAAACTTTAAAATTCTTCAGTATTTTGAGTTTGATTTGGTTTATGATCCTAAATTTTATGTCAATCAATATGAATAACGTAAGCTAGCTATAAACATTTGAGACATAAATTGAAGTTGTTAAATATCTTAGTATTGTAGATAGATCCATGTTTGTTCGCTTAAGTACACCAATAGCTTAGATTTTGATTATGAATGGATCTAAACATCTAAGAGGTGTGAGCCTCTTTATTTATATAACCTTGAAAATCAAAACAATGGCATTATTGATAGATTCAATTGAAATTTATCTTACTGGTGATTTCTTGACACAATAAAAAACAATCATTCAATTGATTTTCGATAATTTTCTTATGATTTTGGGCTCCACATGTCAGGAGCTTCTACAAGATCCCAATAAAGAGGGAGTGGATAAAGCAAGTTCCCAAAAATCTCCTAAAAATATCCCAAGCTGCCAAAGAAACTCCCAACAAAAAGTGGACATTTTGTATCATATCCCAAGCTCCTAGGAGCGTGGAAATGCCAAGTGTTGAAAAAATCCCAGAAGTGGTGCCCATGCAACTATGATATATCTATATATAATCGAATAGCATGTGTGGTTTGCACAGTCTTTGTCCTTCACACAATTCCAACAATAAAGCAAAGAACCCCGTTAGAAGGAAGTGTTTATTAAATATAAAGTAGCACTGAGTATTCGGCTAGGAGTATTACAAACCTTTTTATCGTTCAACAACATTTTATCTATCATCCAGTTAATGAAACACTAACCTAAAAATGGATACGAATTGTTCTACTACCCTTATAGTAATTAGTTATCAATCTATAGTATAATAAGTACTAATCTAGTCACAATAACATATATATTGTCTAAAACATGTGTAAATCTTCAACGCTTCTTGACATTAGCTCTAGTACAATACCACTAAATTGTTACACTATCATTACATGGATCTTCTTGAAGCATGGTTAAGCTTACAATTAGTCTAACTTATTAATCATAGACTATTGAACTTTTTTATACTAGTTTTAACAATATTTTGGGACCTTAACACATGCTCTGAGTTGTTTTCCTTTTGTCTTTCCACCTTATCATGAAAATATTATGCGCATCTAATCGACTATTGTCCTCACCAAGTTAACCATGAATAGTACAGTTAAATACTATGGGTTTCAACATAGCATCGCATATGTGATATAATGTATCATGATAAGTGTTGTATTGTTGTGAGCATACTACTTTAATTAAAAGATTAGATGCAATACAAGTAATATGGCAGCGTTAGTAATGTCTAAATAACAATGATCATGGAATAAGTATAACATATCTAGTTTTTCCTAACATGAGTTAAAAGTAAGTTATTTACTAGTGAAATAGAACCTAAACTAGTGATTTTGTAAGCAATTCAGGTTAGTTCAACTTCTAAAGACATCGTCCCTTTAATGGGTTTACAAGTTAGTTGATAGAGAAATATTTAGAATGGCCAAGTGAATATTATGGAGGAGGGTAAAATGGAAAACTTGGGTAGAAATAAGTCTGGATTTGTATAGATGTGTCCCCAATGGAGTTGATAGGGTCTAGTTGTCAGTAAAAGAGAAAATCAATACTTACAAGAGGATATTCTACGAACTACATGTAAGTATTAAGGGTCCTGATGACCCTTCTCTGTAAAATGCTTCTGGGATATAAATAAAATGTAGACTAGATAACTCACCCATATTCATGCAACATATATTCTATTGATTCTTCTCCTCTGTGATGTAGAGACAAGCCTTCTCCATAAAGCCTTGGTCCCATGTAAGATGAAGCAGTAGTGATTTCTAATGATATGTATTTATTAAATTGTTGGAGAAAATTCCCTAGGAATGGCAGCATAAAAGAATGTTGTCCTAAAAAATGTACTATTCCGAATCTCAGTTCTCTCATTGCTCACACACTTGAGAGGTCCTCAGGAAGGAGATAAATAAATATAGGACAGGAAGTGTGGTATGAAACTCTCCTACGCCACTGGATAAGTTTTATCCAGTCCTTATGTGAGAGGAAAACTACCCTCCATAGATATGTAAATACAATTCCTCGTATGCCACCCTATAAATCCTTTGTTAATTGTTAACATATATTATTTAGTATATTATTAGGTGTAGAGTTTTAGTGGTGCTAGAATTTCGGCCTCTACACCTGAGGTTTAAGGGATGTATGTTGGGATTTTGAGTTGATATGCGAGTTAGTGAAATAAATAGTGATATCTTTTGCAGTTGTTCAACATGGTATAGGTAATGTAGGTGTTAAACATGTATTTATACTATGATATCATTCACTCTTTCATACTTGGATAGATATAACAAAGGGAATCTCTTTCTCCCTTGTGATCAATAGGTATAGCTTTATTTCCTTGCCATCTTGTGTTTTTTTTGGGGCGGCTAGATGTCACTTTCATTCTGTTATATTCTTGTATACTTACTGTATGTAGATAAAGAAGCTTTGGTTCTTCTCTCTTTGTCAGTTATCTAGTGTTATTAAGTAGGTCCTACTGGCAGAGAACCGTGTCTTTATGTCGAAGGTATTGAACCGGAATGTGAAGGACATGAGGGAAAGGAAATTGTGCTTATCCCATTGGATTGAGCAAGTTAGATACCGCTCCTATAGAGTAAGGCAGTGCTATGCTAGGCCAAAATGAATATAAAGGGTGGGAAATGATGGATACATTGGTAATAGATGGATACATGCACTTAATCCCCACTATCATCTATTTTTTATAATCTATAGTTGAATTATTCGGCACCTATAGGAACCAAATAGTGTGCATTAAATATGAATGAGCGAAGGAATGAAAGGCTTCATTAAGGACCTGCACTAGTAATATGATAGAGCACTTGTAAGCAAAATGCCAGTACCCAAGTAGTTCAAGGGTGGGTAGAAGTGAAACCAGTGGTGGAGAATAATTCTATACATTTATTACATTATTTCTCTCACCTTATCTATCATGACATTTCCTATCTATATGGAGCTCTCACCTTATCTTTACATCCGTATCTACGCACGATTCCCCAAGCGTTAAGTTCCTATCGTTGGTTTCCTTTCACCCCTCAATTTGATTATAAGAAGGCTATTCCAAGGATAGTATCTACCTTATCTTTCACACAATGGTTCAAGAGAAAAGAGTAGCTTCGCACCCATGATAGAATAGAATCCACACCTAATATTGAGGGAGTAATCTTTTAGGTGAGAAAATATAGCACTTATCCCTCATATTTATATACTTACACTTGTGGTTGTACTTAATATCGTGTGCATGTGTGATAGTGTCTCTCTCATCTCTCTTGTTTTAAATGTCTCCACGTCTTTTCATTCATCAAGTAATATACACCAAGCAAAGAAAGCTTATGCAAGATTATACAGTGGAATCCTAAGCAAGCATCCTTAGCTAGGGATTATGAAAATGTGGTGCAAACCTAGTCCATTCTTAGCTAGGGTAATCTAGTGCACTTAACTAATCTTATCAATTGCCTTAGATAAACATGGAATCATGCCCTTCCCTTCCAACTGCAATAATAAACGTTTGCTTCTATCTCTGATTATCTACAATGATGACACACAAGGCATGGTGTCTAATGGATAATGTTTGTTAGCGAATTCCTAGGCCATATAGGTCACCCCTTCCATAGATCAAAACCCTTGTATCCCATTCACAAAGAATTAGCTATAATTAGTCTAGAGGATAAATCATGTCCCACTCCCCACCATCTACAATTCATTGATCTCCTTTAGCACAGAGGATTAGCTACAATTAGCACAATGACTAACACCTATCAATTTTCCTACAGGTCTCCACTCACCCTAGGAATTCATTATTTAACACGGCTACAATATTCACTAATCCCAGATGATATACTCTTCTACCTAAATTTGAATTTTCAACGCATGAACATCCATACAACTCATAAACCAGCAATCACACGAATGACTCCAAATTTATCCTGGAAACCCAAATTGGGAAAACTAGATACATAGGGGCTTTCTTCTCTCTCGATACTGGAGAAAATATAATATAGAATAACAAGTACATAATGAGCTAGATAAAGTACAAATGAACCTGAAGGGCAAATTCCTAGATTTGCAACAGTTGCATCTACTACTCTTGGAAATATTTCCTCCATGCTAGGTAGTCCACATGGAGGACATCCTTAGTTACCCCATAAAACAACAACATCAAGTCTATTATCTATGATCACAGCTAGAGGCACAATTATCTATGATTATGGCACAAAAGGAAGGGGTTCAAACAAGGGTTCATGGACTTCACCAAAGGGTAAAGTGGTTCATTAGTAAATTCTATAGTTCGTTAATATCATTAAGTAGTAAGGAAGCAAAAGAACCATATCAAGTCTGTGTGCAGATGGGGGAATGGGAGAGACCAAAATCCATATATAATGTTAAAAAAGAACCACCCTATTCAAGCTCAGGAATTTAATTGATTCATTTAGTGCCTTGAGCACCCCTTTGATCCATCCCTACCAGTCTGACCCCTCCCATTAATGTGTTTAGCACCCCCATGGATACTTGATCATAGGTAGAGCGTCAACCAGTAGATACCCATTCAATAGTAGTTTAGGTCATTAATGCAATAGTTCAAGTGAGCAGTCGTCTATTATTCTACTTAAACACCCAACCTTGCATGGAACGTTAGGGATTATTTTACGAAACCAATGGGAACTTGTCCTAACTCCCTCCATTCACCATATCTTAATAAATGGCGGATTCACTTCCTATTTCATGTGAGCATGACCTCTTTACCTTTTATTACATTTAATAAATAATAGTACTCCTTCAATTTTGTGGCCTCCCCCATATCCTCTTATTGTCTGTGTGGGCCCTATTAGAACCACACCAAATTATATATTTAAAGTGGGCAACCCATCATAGAAAAACTAAGGTGGTGGATTCCTGTAGCGATGGAATAGAAGGTTGGTTCCGAACTGGTAGGAGGTTTATTTGGTTGGCTGGTCTAGGGTTCAATAATTTATACTGTCCCCCTTGCTATTATAAATTGTGAGTCTATTATTAAAAACTCATATACTTCTAAGCAACCTTTGCAGGTGAATAAGATATTCTTCCTTTGCATGCATCCTTCCCAAGAAGCCCATCCAACATAGGTAGGAAGGGAACGAAGTCGTTTCTTTCGGGATTTTAAGACAATATATACTTGTGCTTGGAGGTCAAGGTAGGGAGGGGTTATAAATATTAGATTGTTTCAACGGCTGGTTCTCAACTCCTCACCAAAACACAGATGGAAAATATATTGTAAAGCTAGCACATTTTCACATATGGAAAATTATGTGGGAACGCTAGCCACACCTTCACGGTCAAGAAATATGTGAATTTGATCCCATGTGCAAAAATTTCACATTCACTTACTAAGCAAAACCGTAGTTTCCAAAATTGACCAAAAAAATGGTCTCTTATCCATGGAACCATATTAGAGGGCCTCCATAGCACTATCTTGATGTCCTAAATCCAATGGATCCGACGGTTCATCGATCCGAGCAACGACCATCATTCTATCGCACATTGATTCCCACCTCCTACAAGTTTTCAGGGACACCTGCTGAATCCCTACCCGGGAGAAACAAATTATCAGAGTGAAGGAGCTAATTATCAGATTCAAGGAGATGTCCTTATAGGATCAACTTCAAGATTCAAGGAAAATGCAATATACATATCCCAGATAGAGTGGTAGATAATGGTCTTGGGCTATAAGGCATGAGTCATGTAAGTATCAATATAATACAACAAATCCATTGTAGAAGTCTATTGAATTTATCAATATATTAAGCGCTCAATGTATTAAACTGCAAATAATCAATGATACCATGAAACCAAAATATCTAAGTATCACATACCTGACTACCTACCTGTGGTTCTTCAACTAGACCATCGGGATCACCTCTAATAGCAACGGTATCCTTCAGCCTCTCATGCTCAGAGTAAGGCAACAAGTATCGTGACTTTGATGAGTTCTTGTTTGGCATTGTTTGCAGCTAGAGGTTTGTGCCAATAACTAAGTTTGTATAATGGTATACAATTTGACTTGGTCTATAATATTCAAATACATAACCTTTTTTCTTTCGTGCGTGGGAAACCTGTGTCAAATATTCCCCTTTGATAACCATCGACCCAATTGGAAAATCATTTCCCTCGGAGTCGCTTAATGAGACAATGAGGGTCTGCTTCCCATCCAAGCAACGTGTCAGCCAGTAGTCAGTGTTCCATTCATTATCTCTCGAGGCAACCACTGCGTATATGTGCCCTGCATAAAATAAAGTGCAAACCTAGGAGTCAGCTAACTAAACACAACTAGTCGTCAAACATTTCAAAGTGATCAACATAATAGTCAAACCTTGTTGTATGAGATCTGAAATATAGTCATAGTCATGTGAAATACTTGACTTGCCCTCCTCCAACTGGGATAATTCTAAAGTTATTTTTCTACCAATGGGGAGTGATACATGATCCTAGCTGTCAACCCAATATGTGGATTCACAGTTGTCCCATTCACCACTGCTACATGGATAAAAAAAACAAGAGAATTTTCTTGTCCACATTTCAACTATAGCATTGTCTGACGTCCTAACTGAATGGAATGCACGAGTTCCTTGGACGGTCTTGTACTCATATAGGTGTGATTGATCTACATCGACCACCTCCCAAAAATATCTATGTACATGTGCTTTTTGAGATGATTGGTCTTCTTTCCTTCTATCTCCCTGCCCCATCATTGAAGAAGACCATGCAATAATGGTCTTTGCATCTTGGATGAGCAAAATAGTTGTGAATTTCATCTCTTGCCTACATAATGCAGTCTTGATGCATGCACCTACTCCATCATGTTCACCTTTTCCGTGTCTGGTCTCAAAATAGTTCCAAATATGTGGCACCATGTACCTCTTGTGTAGAATACACAACCATTGGAATACACGGGAATTTTTGAATTGCCCTGCACAACCATCAGACCAAATCCAATGTTGTTCCATTTGTATATTGTTATCCTCCAAGTGTTTGTAGAACAATTGAAAGATGTGTTGTACAAAATCCAAGTCATGACACCTGTCATCACTTATGTAAAAGTGATACTCCTTCAATATAACCATGTTCTCTTCAGTACTATCTGCCCCATGTCGATAGGTGATATGGACCATTATGTTGACCTGATCTGAGTGATAATATTGACTCTGAATCTTGTTTTGTGGTTGAAAAGTGTAGTTTTCCGCAAAATTGACCACTGATAATATAGCTCCAATAGGAAATGTATCCCTACATGCTCTAAACTTCTCATCTTGCCAACGAGCCACATGTACATGCTTTACATACTGTTGTGTCTTTTCAAAGAATTCCTCCATGAAGTTGCATACCAGTACCTGGTAGATCAACAATAAAGATGTACAGATCAATAGGTTGTTACATATATGAAGTAGCAATAGATATCAATAGGAAAAAATACTATTCAGGAACTCGTTGCTAACCTGAGAGGTGACCAATTGTATTTTTTTCCTTTCATTCCCTCCACCAATATCATACGTGACATATTTGAATGACTGCAAGTTCACTTCATGTCTCCCAAGTTTATGCTCATTGGTGACATGTATGCATTTGTCCAAAAATGCCATTCCACCACACCTTGGGAATGTCCCATCTACGCAAGGCCTTTGATAAAATGTGCAACCTTCTGTCCTTCTACAAAATATGCTATGGATAAACTCTCTAGATGATGTCGGTGGCAATGTAGTTGAGCATTCCTGCACAAGAGTGTTATGCAAAACACGCAATATATGTGTATATGTGTCATAATAATAAGTGTACTCAATGTGATATCGACAGCAACATGTGTTACGAGTTGTGTTTATTTTAACATACCATGGTTTGCATTTATCTAAGGATCTTTGGCCCAAGTTAAGTTCATTATGTTCTTTCCTAAACCTCTCATATAATTCTGTTTGTGTCATGTCAAGAAAATGTTTAATGTGGGGCTCACGATCCCTTGAACCCATTCTCAAATTTAGTACATCTTTTTGGTTGGATGGAGGTCTACTATTGGCATGCCAAAACTCTTGCACTAGTCCCTTTACCGCATCAATGAGCTTCATATCGGAGCGTGGCAACCTGCCAGCGAAGGACTGACGTCTGTTTCACCAGAGTCAAGTTGTTCTCTTCTAGAACAATACCTACGGACTCCTTTGATATCTAATCCTACAAGTTTGGATGTAGGCTTAAGAAGGCAAAGGGCCCTGGTGCTTTTGTTCACGATTGATTGTGACAACACACGACAAGCTGCATTGTGATCCTTTGAACGAGATTTCTTTCAAATATTACTAAATGCATCTACCAAACTTCTGACAACATAAGAACTTGGTTCAGAACTGTTTATTATCTTTATCCTTAAGTTTTTCCTAACAACAGTCATAGACCTAGATTTTAACAACGATATAAATAATCTTCATTTATCTCCATCACATTTAGAATCAAAATAGTTGACAAGTATATGTTGAGCTTGATATGCAATACAGCATTTAGACAACGTACCTTCAAGCGAACCAATGAGACTTTCATCGTTTTGTATACGTTTTGGAGTTCTTCGGCGTGAAGTTGCTAATGGAGGTAGGGAGGTTGGAATTGCACCCTGTACCATATCACTCGGTCGGTTTGGTGTTTGAACATGAGCTTCATGTCCTTCCGTGTCTTCCTAACGGTCGGACGGTGGCAATTGTAAATCCTCTTGAGTGGTCTCAACAACATTGTCTTTTTCGAGCATACCTTCGGCATTCAATATCTCTCTAACTTCGTCACTTGTATACCCACATTCAATTAAATCTGCAAAGGTTTCAGGTGGCCTTGATGTGCACCTATGTTTTACTCGTTGATTAGTGCCATGTAGTGCTCATTCTTCTACTAATATAGTGATCGAAGACCCCTCGAGTGAATGCTTTTGTCTTTCTTGATGTGGATTGGTAGGAAAAACTGTGGCATCCTCAACAACCGGGATTGGTTGAGTGTCCATAGAGCATCTTCGATTGGTCATGTCATTTCTTTTCTTCTCTCTAATTTCTTCAAGGATTTCATTGGATATCCGCTTCCTTGCTTATTTTCTTCCTCGATTGCGTGAGTTTCCCATGACCACAATGATCAATGATATATATGGTTTCCTTTGCTAGCTCCTCAATGGGAAACTACCCAAGCTTGGTTTCTTTCTTGCTCAATTGTGTCTAGATACTCAAGATAGGGGGAAGATTGGGAAGAATGTTGCCTTTGCTAGCTCCTCAATTCCAAGAAAAACAATGGTAGAGATGCTCTATGGTGCTCCTCAATGGGAGATTCCCCAAGCTTGGTAAATATCTTGAGCAATTGTGTCTACATACTCTTGAGCTAGGGGGAAGATTGGGAAGCATACATTGCCTTTTCTAGCTCCTCAATTGCAAGAAAAACAATGGTAGGAATGATGTATGGTGCTCCTCAATGGGAAATTCTCCAAACCTGGTTTCTTTCTTGCTCAATTGTGTCTACATACTCCACCATAGTGACCAAGTTAATGTTGCCATTGGTAGCTCCTCAATTGCATGAAAAAAAAATGGTGGAGATGCTCTATGTGGCTCCTTGCTCAATTAATGGATTCTTTCTTGCTCAATTAATGGATTCTTTCTTGCTCTATTCATTCTTTATTTCTTGCTCCTCAATGTATACCATGCTCCAAGCAATACTTAGAAACTTGTGGTGGAGATGCTTGATTCACAAAACAAGATTGTGTAAAAATATGGTGAAGAAGATAGTGTTCACGCACTGTCTGCAACCTGAATTTGCGCGTGGACTGTCAGACTTGCGAAAATGTGTTTAGAGTGTTTCTTGAACAATGACTGCTACTGTTTATACTGAGGATAAACACGCACGCGTTATTGTTAACAAAAATGGGGGTGCGTTTTGGATACATAAAACGCGTGCACGTTTTACTCTAATAGAATTTTGGAGCATTTAAGAAGGTAGTTGCTCGGCTAAGGGATCATTCAAGCTTTAGGGGGAATTAACAAGCACTCCCTTAGTCTTTTCACCTTAACATACCCCTTTCTTCAACCTAACTATATTGTTTTACAACTCTAGGGGTGTGTAATAAGGGGGTACATGGGGATATGTGTGTGTGAGAGAGATAGGCTAGGGTGTGTCAGTGGTAATGGGAGACATATGAATGTGTGTGTGTGTGTGTCAGAGAGATAGGTTAAGGGGTGCTAGTGGTAAGGTCTGACACAGGGATTTGTGTGTGTGTGCCAGAGAGATAGGGTAGGGGGTGCTAGTGGTAAGGTCTAACATAGGGATTTGTGTGTGTGTATGATGATGATGATGATGATGATGACGATGATGTTGATGATGATGTTGATGATGCTGATGTTGATGATGATGATCATGTTGATGATGATG
>LPNX010601810.1:33406-35906 GCA_001517045.1 Pseudotsuga menziesii | reverse complement strand
ATTACCTTGCAGAGATCATTGGCATCAACAGAGTTAATATATATGACATGTAGATCTCAGGACTCGGTCATATACATCTGTTAATTTAATAATAGCTAAATAAATGCAATACCAACTCAGATTCACTACTAGCCCGTAATATTGTGAAAACAGTGCCTTATATTACTGATAAATCAGTTATAGTTTATATATGAGGACTAAGGCGATTAGTAGATCTAGTATATGATTATGTAAGAACTGCTAGGACTTTCTAACGTGTAGTTATGGTATTGATTCAAGTAGGGTTAATAGATCATACTAGCATGCTTTAATTCTATTACTTTAATCCGAGTTGTAAAGATGGTCATGAGCACTACCTAACATATCTAACTTTAATATTGCAGCTTATTAATAGTCTGCTTAATAAAACGGGTGACTAGCAATGATACTCACTTATTTACATAATTGTGTACTTATGTGTTCCAGGATTTAATCATTTGAACAATTTTTATGTTCTATTTATAAGCTACAATATACTTTGCCTGCTCTAAAGGATGAAATAAAAATCTTTACATTATCAATTAGGTTAATGAAATAAAAAACTTTACATTATTAATGACGTAAATTAAATAAAAAATTAATTAATTTTAAAATATTTTTATTTTAAAGAACATATCCTTAACTTAATGCAATGTATACAATGTGTAAAATAAAATAAGAATTCAATTCAGGTTATAACCTTCAACTTAAGGCAATACATACAATGTGTAAAATAAAATAAGAATTCAATTCAGGTTATAACGTTTACTTCAAAGAGCGTAATTTTATTTTAAAATCGATATGAATTGATCTTAAAATCGTATTTATCAAACATAAAAAAATGCAAATTTTTTTAGATGTTTTATTAATGCTTACCTTAAGCCTTATTATGCATGTACTTCTATATGATATATTTTGGAAATATTAATATCTAAATGTCACTAGATCGAAGATAGAATCTTTTCAAACATTTATTAAGTTGGAAAGCGATACACTCTATAAAAGGATTGTGGTTTATTGGGAGGCATCACCCAATTCCTGGCTCTCTTCCACACAATTATTACTAGCATTACTCCCCCAAATCCAAATGTCACTCCTATCCCTAATGCTATTAAGGAGATGTGTTCCTTATTATTATCATTGTCTACTTTCACTTGCCTTTCCTTTGGGTTGCAAGTATCTAAAGGGAACCCCCATAAACACTTATTTTCTTGAAATGAAGTTACATTAAAAGAGGAAAATTGTGTTCCAGTTGGGATTGGCCCACAAAGATTGTTAGATGAAATGTCAAGAACTTCCAACATTGATAATTGGGAGAGCTCCTGAGGGATATCACCACTCAAATTATTGTTGGCCAAGTCCAGTTGCTCTAGAGTAGATATCTGACTAAGAGATGCAGGTATTTGTCCTTCCAATTGGTTCCTAGATAAATTCAACAATCTGATGCTCATTAGGCTCCCCATGCTTGCTGGTATTTCTCCTGTAAGATCATTGTTCGACAAGTCAAATATTGTGTTTGTTTCTAACACATATGTTAGATTATACTTTGCTCCTTTCATGTCAATCTCTAGAACAATGTTTATTGTATAAAAACTAAATGACAAAGATCCATTGATTGTAAATCCTGTAAATCCCTTAAGATCAACTGGTATTCTTCCGCTAAGTTTATTGTTGGATAGATCCAACACTTGCAACTTGTTGAGATTTGTAATCCATTGAGGAATGTCACCATAGAAATGATTATAACCAATGCTTAGAACTCTCAAGTCATAAAAAAGTTTGATGTAACAAGGAAGTTCACCTACTAATATGTTTTTCCTTAAATCCAATAGCCCAAGTTGAGTACAATTGACCAAATAATTTGACAAATTTCTAGAGAGATTATTAGAGCAAGCAGAGAAAATAAAAAGTGAAAATGGAAAGACCATGTCCAAATCTCCACTAAGTGAGTTCTCCGACACTTGAAGTCTCTTTAAGTCTCTTTAAAAAGTGTAAATCTACTAACTTGAAAAAGTGTAAATATACTAGCTTGAACTTGTCGTGTAATTTTATATCTTGTGTAACAAGTCATTGATAGTCTTTGTGCCTTGTTGGATCACTCCATGGTAACATTTTGTCTAAGTTAGCCAATAATTAACATGGCAGTTACAATTTACTGGTCTGGTCAATAATACTACTAGTAGGCCTCCTCATATTATACACCAAGGGTTAAGTTTAATAGTGTTGCTTTTTCAAGATGCTTATAATATGCAATGTTCCCCCAAGGTTCCGAGACGGCAAGACGCGGGTTCGGGGAGACACACATTCGGGACGTGTGGAGACCACCCCCAAATTTTAGAGAAATTCAGTGGGGACGGCGGGACACGATAGTCATACAAATTTTAAAAATATTAAAAATATGAAAAATATAAATCCCAACAATAACAAACATTCATCATTCTGGAATCTGCAACTATTCAATGTAAATGCAAAATTCAAAGTT
>LPNX010601810.1:0-33245 GCA_001517045.1 Pseudotsuga menziesii | reverse complement strand
TTTAAAAACTTTATAAATAATATATAAATATTAAATAATATCAGTTATATTATATAAGTATAATAAGTTTATAAAATTTATAATTTTAATGAATTATTTAAAAATTTTGAACTTTTTTTTTTAAATTAAGAAAAAAAATTAAAAAAATCGAAAATTTCCTTAGGAAGTCTCGGCGAAGTTTCGGAGTTTCGGAGTTTCGGGGCGGGACGCCCACAAGTTTCGGAGTTTCAGGGCGGGACGCCCACAAGTTTCGGAGTTTCGGGGCGGGACGCCAAGAAGTCCCCCCAAGTTTCGCCACCCATTGAAACATTTCGGCCTGCATCTCGCCAAGTCTCGCCAAAACAGGGACGTCCCGAAACGTTTCGGGTGGAGTTTCGGAGTCCCCGGGATGCCCAAAACGTTGAAACGCGTGCCCGATCCTCCGGGACGCGTCCCCGTGTAACACTGATAATATGTCTAGAGTAGAATACTATGCTTGTAAGCTTAGTGGTATAGTATTAGGTTCACTAACCACCATTCTATTACGTGGAAAGAAAGGTAAATATCATAAGGTGACTCAACTATGATGCTTGAGTTGTAAGTAAGCTTATAAATAGTTGATACTAATAAGAATTTTTATTGTACACATACAATAACATGCATGGTATATTACGAGCTTACTATGATTTATTCAAGGGCCTTATATTTACAGTGGTTAGCCATTTAGTTCTTGTAATTTAAAAACTGGTTGGTAATCAAACTTGCATTAATTTTATACTATTGGAATTAAGTAGAAAATCAATAATAGTTACCTAAGACGTAATTATGCTTATACTATAACATACATATAATCACTGTGTCTGCCTATATTCACGCATATCTCTAGAGTCTAATCAATATTCCTGTAATTTACCCTTGATCTCAAGACTCAGTCATATACATCTGTTAATGTAATAATAGCTAAATAAATGCAATACCTACTCGGATTCACTACTGGCCCGTAATATTGTGAAAAACTAGTTACTGATAAACCAGTTACAGTTTATATATGAGGACTAAGGCGATTAGTAGATCTGGTATCTGATTCTGTAAGAACCGCTAGGACTTTCTAACGTGTGGTTATGCTATTGATTCAAGTAGGGTTAATAGATCATACTAGCATGCTTTAATTCTGCTACTTTAATCCAAGTTGTAAAGATGGTCATGAGCACTACCTGACATATCTAACTTTAATCTTGCATCTTATTAATAGTCTGCTTAATAAAACAGGTGACTAGCATGGTTACTCACTTATTTACATAATTGTGTACTTATGTGTTCCATGAATCGTCCATAGTGAGGATTTAATCATTTGAACAATTTTTATGTTCTATTTCTAAGCTACACTATAAAAATCTTTACATGATCAATGACGTAAATTAAATATCAAGCATAGATCTATCTAAAAGGGGATCTACCAAGCACCAAGAGGGATCAAATACCTCAAGGTGTCAACCTTTTTATAGAGTAGAAATACTGATGAAATGTTTATGCTTTTAGTTTATCTAATTTACATTGTTTTATATATATGCAAATCTAAATAATTTAAATTTAATTTAAGCCGACATGTTATTTTTAATAATATTTTATTATTTTTTATAAAGGACAGGTGCCAACTTTACGATGAGCATGGAAGGAGTTACACATCTCCCCATACTGGGCTGTAGAATGCACCTCTTAGATGCAAAAATTTAATTAATTTTAAAATATTTATTTTAAAGAACATATCCTTAACGCATTGTACACAATGTGTAAAATAAAATACTAATTCAATTTAGGTTATAACATTTATTTCAAAGATCATAATTTTATTTTAAAATCGACATAAATTGATCTTAAACTTATATTTATCAAACATAAAAAAAAATGCAATTTTTTTACATGTTTTATTAAGGCTTACCTTAAGCCCTATTATGCATGTGCTTCTATATGATATGTTTTGGAAACATTAATATCTAAATGTCACTAGCTAGAAGATAGAATCTCTTCAGACATTTATTAAGTTGGAAAGCGATACATTCCATAAAAGGATTGTGGTTTATTGGGAGGCACCACCCAATTCCTCGCTCTCTTCCACACAATTATTACTACCATTACTCCCCCAAATCCAAGTGCCACTCCAATCCCCAATGCTATTAATGAGATGTGTTCGTTCACATGGTTCATCCATCCCACTTTTTCATTATTATTCTTATTATTATCATTGTCTACTTTTACTTGCCTTTCCTTTGGGTTGCAAGTATCTAAAGGGAACCCCCATAAACACTTATTTTTTTGAAATGAAGTTACATTAAAAGTGGAAAATTGTGTTCCTCTTGGGATTGACCCACAAAGATTGTTAGATGAAATGTCAAGAACTTCCAACATTGATAATTGGGAGAGCTCCTGAGGGATCTCACCACTCAAATTATTGTTGGCCAAGTCCAGTTGCTCTAGAGTAGATATCTGACTAAGAGATGCCGGTATTTGTCCTTCCAATTGGTTCATAGATAAATTCAACAATCTGATGCTCCTTAGGCTCCCAATGCTTGCTGGTATTTCTCCTGTAAGATCATTGTTCGACAAGTCAAATATTGTGTTTGTTTCTAACACATATGTTAGATTATACTCTGCTCCTTTCATGTCAATCTCTAGAACAATGTTTATTGTATAAACACTAAATGACAAAGATCCATTGATTGTGAATCCTGTAAGTCCTTTAAGATCAACTGGTATTGTTCCGCTGAATTTATTGTTGGATAGATCCAACACTTGCAACTTATTGAGATTTGTAATCCATTGAGGAATGTCACCGTAGAAATTATTATAACCAATGCTTAGAACTCTCAAGTCATGAAAAAGTTTGATGTACCAAGGAAGTTCACCTGTTAATCTGTTTTTCCTTAAATCCAATAGCCCAAGCTGAGAACAATTGACCAAAGAATTTGACAAATTTCCAGAGAGATTATTTGAGTGAGCAGAGAAAATAAAGAGTGAAAATGGAAAGACCATGTCCAAATCTCCACTAAGCGAGTTCTCCGACACTTGAAGTCTCTTTAAGAAACCACATTTGTGTAAGGTTGGTGGTATTCTGCCTGACAATGAATTGTCACTTAGTATCAAGTCTCTCATATTCACACAATTACCGATAGTTTCTGGAATTGGTCCCTTCAAATAGTTTTCTGATAAATCTAAATACTCAAGTGAAACCAAACCACCAATACTATTAGGGATACTCCCGATCAATCTGTTTGAGCTCAAAATCAAGGATGTAAGGGGAAGTTTTCCTATGGAACTAGGAATTGTACCAATGAGCTTATTTGTACCAAGATCTAGGTCACTCAATAGGCTCAAATTTGCAATGGTTTGAGGGATAATTCCATTGATCCTATTTGTACCAAGATGCAGTGCAGTCAAGTTATTCAAATTGCCAATGGCTTCAGGTATGCTCCCGCTAAGCTTATTTGTACCAAGATCTAGGTACTTCAAATTACTCAAGTTGCCAATGGCTTCAGGTATGCTCCCTGTGAGGCTATTTCCATCAAGTGATATGTAGGATAGGGAAAGCTTGAATATACTCTTGGGCAATCTGCCATGAATTCTGTTTCCACTTAAATGCAATGCTCTCAGATTGCTGCAGTTTCCTATTTCAGAAGGGATAGAACCTGAAATATTACCCGGAATATGAATTGGAGAATAGATTGACAGATCTGTGAGTTGTCTCAAATTGCCCAATTGAGGTGGTATACTCCCTGATAATTGGTTGTTCGCCAAATATAAATGCTTTAGTGAAGAACAATTTCCTAGAGATAAAGGAATCTCATTCTCCAAATTGTTAGATTTGAGATTCAGGGATTCTAATTTCTGCAGCAAACCCAATTGAAGTGGAATACTTCCTTTCAAGTTGTTGTTATAGAAATGGATAGACAATAGCTGAGTACAATTGCCAAGAGTTGGAGGGATGTGACCACTTACTGAATTGTAGGAAAAACGAAGATGTGATAGACATTTGATCAAGCCCAAATCGGAAGGGATTGTACCACTCAGATTGTTCCATCCAATGGACAACCGTTGAAGAGATGTGCAGTTGCTCAAAGAAGTTGGAATACTTCCTGTCAGATCATTGCTACCCAAGCGGAGATGTTTCAACTTGACGAGCTGACCAAATTCGGTTGGTATAGTCCCCACCAAGCTGTTATATGAAAGTCTGATCAATTGAAGCTGTGTACAATTACACAATTCTTTCGGAATAGAACCCTCGAGCATATTAAAGTGAAGGTCAAGTTTTCCCAGTGCTTTAAGCTGGCCAACCTCAGGTGGGATTCTTCCTGTCAAATTATTGTGAGAAAGATTGAAAAACCTCAGTAAGGAGAGTCTGCCAAGAGACTGTGAAATGGCGCCTCCCAACCCTAATCGAGAAAGGACAATGGCAACTACTCTTCTGGTGTGTCGTTTGCACTGAATACCATACCATGAACATACATTCTTTGAGTTCTCTATAGTCCAATTGGACAGAGATCTACTTGGATCGTTTGTAATGGCATCTCTGAAGGATAAAAGAGCCTCCACGTCCCTTTTCTCATGACGGTGGACCATGGATGATGGGATTTTATGAGCTTTCCCCAGCAGGTTTCCATCCAAAGGAAAACCATGAGAAGGGCGTTGAAGATAAGTTAGTCCACCCTTCTGATTATCATATAAACCATCAGAGTAATTAATAGACGTTGCTGCAACTACAGAGGCGGCCATGATCACAGAACACGAAAACCTCATAAGAAGAACTACACTTCTATGATCCATTTCTCTCTCTCTCGGCCTCCAACGTCCTTCAAACGCTAACCCGGTGAGTTGTGTTATTCGCTCTGTAGGTACAGACATATATACCAAAGCTGTCATATAAAATCCAACCAAGGAAAAATCGAGGATGGAGAGTAAGTTGGAAAACTGCAAAGCATGACAAAGAAAATTCAGATAAAGATAAAAATGTGCGTAGATTTGACCTGACTGGGGCATTGGAGGTGACTTGACTTGGGCACAATAGAGGTGAAATAGGTGCATAAATACTTCAACAACTTCATTTGAAATTGGTTTGCTTGAGCCAAATTCAACTACTGAAATCTTGAAATTACAAAACTGAGTGTAAAATACTGAAATTACAAAACTGTAATGGAGAACATGACAGTATTGGTTTGAATGGAAAGATTCTTCTAGAGTTTCGTTGGAATATATTTTGAGAATGCAAAATTAGACTCTCTGACGGTAGTCAACCGGTTTGACTGGAAAGATTCTTCTGAAGTTTCGTTGGAATATATTTTGTGCAAAATTAGTCTCTATGACAGTGGTCAACCGGTTTGACTGGAAAGATTCTTCTGAAGTTTCGTTTGGAATATATTTTGTGAAGCCAAAATTAGAGAGTCACTCTGACGGTGGTCAACTTCGGCCAAAAACGGTGCGCTGAATTTAAAAAGTATTTCATACTATATTAAAGTCAGCTTTATATTCCTGGTAAGGGTATATAAAAAGTAAATTGTATATGTCAAAATCTTTATTTTATTTTGATTGTAAAAATATATTCAAAATCTTTATTTTATTTTGATTGGAAAAATATATTGACTTAGTTATTAAATCATTTTCCCATTATTAATGTGGGGAGTCTGGGAACCGGGATGTCATAAGAATTGCGCAGTACAATGATTTTTTCCAATGAGTGAATGTCAAGCGTAAGTTTAAATTAAAATAAAACTAAATTGTAGTAATTATGATATTTATCTTATATTTGATTGTCTTGGTACCTAGTGATGTAGGCCTTGTGGGCTGTGCTAGGGACCTTGATTGCGAGATTAGCTTATTCTAATTTTATATAAGCGTTGGAGGTTTCATTTAAGCAGTCATATTTATTTATTTATTTATTTTTATTTTTTTTCAGTAGAAAAAAGCCTGTCCTTGATATTCACAAAGAATCAAAAGGCATCTGAGGTGACTACCCAAGGGAGGGTTACATACATATAATTGATCGGAGGGGTGATAGCTACGTTAGCATCCATCATGAGACCCAAACACAACAGAGCAGAGGGGGCAAGAGAATATTCTGCATAACTTTACCCATCAGAAATAAGAATGACCCACATAGCCATGTCTATCGGGAATCCAAAGAGAGTAGAATAGCAGTCTAAAAAGAGTCGCTCCATAACAATCCCCATGGTGCAAAAAAGGTGGAGAACATGATCCAGCACCAAGCTCAAAAGAAGTTGAAACAATCATGTGTGGTCAAATGACCATCAATGAATTCAGAGTAACATCCCAAACCCGGAGCCAAAGAAAGAGCTTTTTTAGACAGTCGGTCTGCCAGCTGATTGTGTTCCCGATAGACATGGCAAAAGAATAACTCAAGGAAGCATGAGTATTTCTTCCTTATATCCCTACACCAATGGAGGAGCTCAAGTGGTGAGAGGGAAGCGGTTCCCTTAGCCCAATTGATGATGACAAAAGAGTCACCAAAGATCTTGAGCTTGGGTAACCCCATCATTTGGGAGGTATGCAATAGGGCCCAGAGCCCTAGTAGTTCAGCTCTGGTATTGGTACTAAGGCCCACCTCCAATGCAAACTTGAAGGTATGGGACTCATTCAACTGCAGACAGAAGCCAACCCCCCCATTATTTTTTGCCGATGCACCATCAAAAAAACCACAGGGGTATACAAGGACAGGCCCAAGACCCTTTGGTCTTGGCTTTTTAACTTTTGAAACAATAGGGCAATGTAACTTAAAGGAGTATGCAATTTCGTGGAGTATGTTGATGACAGGAACAGTTTTCCCTTCAAAGATGGACAGATTTCTTGCTTTCCAAACAACCCACATAGCTAGAAATGGGAGAAAGCAAAACCCAGATTGTTTGGAGTAATATACAGTCCAACTTTCCAGGAAGGAACTAAGACCATCAGACAAAAAAGAGTGAGATAAATGGTGTTGTTCCAGTAGACAGGAGAAAATATTTTTCCATACAGAGCAATGATAGAAAATATGCTCAACAGTATCAACATCAGATCTGCATAGAGCACAAATACCAGACCCCATCCAGCCCCGCTTCTAAAGGTTGTCCCAGGTGAGTAAACAGTTCTTTAGTACTAGCCACGAGAAGCAACATACTTTCTGAGGGAGATTGCTATTCCACACAAGGGATAGGAGCCTGCTACCAGACGGAGGTGATGAAGCATTTATGATGCATTCATAAATCACCTTAGCAGAAACAGTGCCATCATTCTTTTTATAAGCCCAAGTCAGTGCATCTGAATCCTCGATTAGGCGCATACCACATAATTCCAAGTTTCTTGTATAGGAATCCCATGCTACTTTCTATTCACCACCAACACCGAGATCCTTATCAGTGTACCAGTAACTGTGTGCATCCGAGAGGAGATTTTGAGCCTGTGCCAGAGTTATGATATCCATATCCTCAAGGTACTCCCTTAATCCCTGTGGAATCATGAGCGAGTTTGATATCCCGACAATTGGATCAATGTCAATAAGAACATTCCTCCCGTTACCCACCTACCAAGTTAGGATCCTACCAAGCCACGGGAGTGAAAGCAGGAACCCCTTCCATATTGCAGAAACCCCACGGACTTGGAAATTCTTACCCCTGAGCCACATCTCAACAGAATTCTTCTTCAGGTATTTATGGAGGATAACATGATGCCAAAGACCATCATTCAGGTGAACCGACCAAAGGTTCTTTAATCTCAGAGCAATACTGAACCCATGCAACTACTTAATGTCCCAACCACCGAATTCATTAGGCCAAGAAAGGCGTTCCTATTTGGACAGATGAAATCTTTGCTTGCTATCCAAAGATCCCCAAAGGAAAGCAAAAGTCATACTTCTGAGCTTTTTTAAAATCGAAACCGGTATAGGAGCCAGGCCCATCCAGTATACAGGAATACTAGTCAATACCGCTTGCACAAGGGTCAAGCGACCACTAATAGACAGGAACTTATGAGCCCAGTGTGAGATCCAACATTCGAATTTCGAATCAACCAATGCCAGTCTCATACCCTGTATCCCAAGGGCTTGAGAAAATAGCCCAGGTACATGAAGCCTACCGAGATAGTATCCATTTTATAGGGAAAAACTTTGGCTATATCAGAGCGAATATCAACCTCCACGTTGTTATATAGAAAACAAGATTTGTCAACACTGATACACATCCCTGATGCCTCACAGAATCTGCTCGAAATGACCTCAAAAGCCATCCATTCAGATAAGGTACCCGAGCCCAGAAGGATAACATCATCAACAAAAAGGAGATGAGTAAGTACAAAGGTAGGGGAGATCTTTATACCTTTAGGGGAGATCTTTATGCCTTATGTTGATGCACAATCTTTGGGGAGAGGAGGCACAATACACGTTGCCTTGTTTGGGTGGATGGACCCCAAACGGGGTTGCATTGATAGATGTAGAAATCTTGCATCCTCATCACCATCATTTATAGCTCATTCTCCACTCCTCAATCATGCATTAACTAGTCATTGACAATAAATAATTTGTAAGTGCCAAATTATACAAGTCGCTTCTCCTCGTTGAGAAAATGTCCATTGTATCTATTACAATTTGTGTTTTGGATGGAAATCATCTTTTAAGTGCTCACACATTTATATTTTAGAATATTTCAAGTTAATTACATGCTACTGGTTAGAAGTTAGTTACACAGATATGGTTAGAGGAAAATATTTGGTGTTTGCTTACTAAATAAAGTTGAATTATTATTATTTTTTAAATATTTATAATTTTTATTTAATTATGAAAAATTCATATTTTCTTTGATGATGGACATGATATTCATAGTGACAAAGCCATTACCAATGTAGCTTCTTTCCTAAGTAACTAAGCGAAGTTTATAAAAAAAACTCAATAACAATATATATGTTAAGGAAATACTCTATAACATCAAATAGATTTATTGAAGGACAATCCCAAAGTCAATGCATATTCCAAATTATATTATACATTATTCCAAACTTCAAGCACACTCCTTTTTTCCATGATGCACACAATAGTTGAATGCCCAAGTGATAGCCCTCTTTAAAAATAAAATGGATTTACCAAGCAAGGAATGAATGAATGGTGTTTTCCAAATGTTTGTATTATTTTTTCAACCAATGTCTTATTGACTTTTTACTATGAGTATATATCTTTTCAATATTAATGAACATGACGTGCAAAATATATTTATTAACAAAGAAGGAAAATAATTAACAACAACAAAGGAGCTATTGCCAAGTCATTGTGTGTATAGGCTTGTAATCCATGTTAAATGGTATGTGCTGATAGATAAACAATTACTCATAATCCATATACTAATTCTATGAGTATGGTTGCTATTAGAGCTTTGTGGTTTGGATGTAATGCATTACGCTAATAATATTCCCTTAGAAATTATTATTTGGATTGGTATATTTTAAAGTTTGTTCAAACGATGCTAGGGTTTTAGACTTCCATCCATCTCATTATCCAATATTGTACGAGTGTTGTATTGAAATCATTGTATTTGAAATCTCTTATAGTTTAAGATTCACCAACAGTATGCATAGAAAGTTTTTGGGTGAGTATGACATTTAAATACATTCACCAATAGTACGCATAGCAAGTTTTTGGGTGAGTATGACATTTAAATACATATAATATGTAGTTTATAGTTGTATGCCATTGATTTGTTGAATGCTTTCATTACCATATTTGTTTCTAATTAGAAGTGATAATTATGATTGCACAAAACTCATATTTTAAACAGGTCTACTTCATTGAATCCTTCCTTTAACTCTATTTTGGAAGTTATTTGTGATCTTTACATCACTACACTCTTTGCACCATGGCATTGAATTTACAAGTGAGTTATATTATTATAGTAAATAATATATGCAATCTTATATATTAATACCCTATTGAAATAGCAATCATCTCATGAAATTTAATATAAAATTCTATTTTTATAATAGAGTTGTACACATATTGAATTCTTAGAAATGATCGATTCTTTATTACATTTTGTTTTCGCTCAAACTAGAATACCTAACATAACTAGGTCATGTGGAACAAGGTTAGTGTTAATAAGGTTGGGAGAGAGTTAAATCCAATGTCACCACAGTCTAACCTCTCAACACTTTGGGTAACTCCAAACCCAAGGGAAGACCCTAATCAATGAAAGATATTTGCAAACTCCATATTGGCTGGGATAGAGAAAAGGAGCTAGTACCGTTGAAGGTCTTCCAATTTTCGAAAGAGGAGCAAGATGATGAGGACTATCATGAATGGAACCCTCTCGATTGGTGGAGTCATAGATTCATGGTGGAAGAGATCCCCATTCTGCAAGAGGTCCTATAGGATAGACAAATATGGATACAATGGGGACCGGATAAGCTTCGCTGAGGTTACCAATTGAAAGGGTCCTTCAACACGAAGGAAGCTTATGATCTCTAGGAAAACATCGAAGAAGCCCAAGCTGAGGATAATTCAAAGAAGGTTTGGACTCTTAGCCCTTAGCCGAAGGTAGCCACTTTCATCTCGATTGTCATGTAACGACAAATCTTAACAACGGAATATATGATGAAGTGGTGAATGTTCAACCCGTTCCATTCCCCCTGTGTGGTTGCGAGGAGGAAACCATGAACCACTTGCTTGATTCCTTCCCAATACCCTTAGCGCTTTAGGATAGAGGAGCAGAGATATTCCGCAGATTGAATCGGATTAGGGGCCATCCTGATCAAACCTTTAAAGAATGGGACACCAAATCCTTCCATAATTCAATAATTCTCAACATTTGACTTATTTTCCCAGGGTTCCTTATGTGGGAAATATGGAAGGGATGAAATAACATAATTTTCTTGGAAACTATAAGCACAATCCAGCAGATTTGGAGCAAAATAGAGACTCACATCCAAGAAACTATTAAGGTAACAAAATGGGATGAGAAGGACTCAAATATGGGAGATGGAGAGGAAAGAATTCTTTCAAGCTGGGGTATAAGCACTTCGATTCAAGGTTGGGTTAGGCTCAAACCTAGAAAACCCCCTCCAGCTAGTGCTTCTGTTTGGATGCCTCCTCTTGCGGGCCATTTCAAATTAAACTTTGATGGGGATTCTAAAGGAAACCCAGGGTATACAGGATTTGGTTGAGTAATCAGAAACTCATATGGTGTTGTATTATAGGTTTATCATGGTTTTATTGGACATGAAATAAATATTGTTATGGATATGGAAGTATTGGGTTAGTGCAAGCTAATGAGGGTCACTTTTGGCATGTTAGATGCAATAAAAAACTGAAAAATCAGGCATCCCTCAACTTAATTGTTTTTTTTAGATACTTACACAAAATATCTTGCTTTGAGTAAAAAAGATTAAATGTAGGAAATTGATTCATGTTTCCAAATATATAAGGTTTATGTATTGAAAATTTGTATAACTATGTCAAATTTCATTTTTTCTAATAGTCACTTTTTTTTAGGCAAATGATAAGGTATATGTTTTTGTGGGTGCAGCCTTTGAGGGCCTAAATGATGCTTTCGGGATACAAAAATTTGCAAACATGTAGAGAACATATAACATATAAGCATATTCCACAATAGGAAGCTATATTTTGACACACCTGTTAAAATTAATGGCGACCTAATTAGCCAAATGATTGGACTATCAGACAAAGGATATGTTGTACCCGTGCGACTTAATCCATCCTTGGTCAAGGAACTAACCGGCACGCCTACGGGGGAAAATTCAAGAGGGTTAGTAGTTAACCAGGTCCTATATGCCACACAAAAATAACTGTAAATATTGTGTCGATATCCCTCATAAGCACATGTCTAGGGTTTGACCTAAAGCTCGACATGCTTGAGGTAGTCCAGAATGTGGCGACAACAAGAAAGGTATACTGTAGGGATGACCACCTAGTTGAAATTGTTAAGAATATTTGTGTAAAGTGCCAAGAAGAGGGAGCACAAATTCGATTTCCTTCACTCATAATATGGATAGCCATGTACCACCTCCGACCAGTCAGAGATAAATACTTTGTTGCACCAAAAGGACCAATGATGTGGAATTTGAAATCGTTCTCCCCAAACGGATGTCAAGTGGGAGCTGAAACAACCAAAATTTGGTTGGATAACTGATTTCAAGTTCTAAAAAAAAACTGGCTAGATGGTGGGTACTACAGAATGTCCAATATTGAAGTCTACCACCGAATCCACACATCCATGGGAGCAACAAGGGAACTCGAATTTCATTGATCCGTCGAGGAAATTTTCGAGGAGCTTTGTTGAAAATCCAACACAAGATTGGAAATACCCCCAATGGAAAAAAGAGTCAACCACCCAATGTTGGAACCCTTAACTGGTGTAGAGAAGGAAGAATACTATGAAATATGTATCCATTTAAATACTTTTACACTCTATCCCGACCAGACTGGCGATATCAATCCTCTAGGGAGAGCCCTAACAGTCGAGCAACAACCACAAGATCAAGTAGAACAATCACATGAAAGCACTCATTCAAATACTCCACTGTCATATTATGACCTCACAAAGAAAAATATATGTCGAGTGGTCGAAGAACTATCTAAAGCACAACAAAACAAAAAGAGTACAACACAGGGAAAAGGGACACAAGAGGATTTGAACCCGAAATATGACGACATCCGACATATCGTACGGATGTGTCAGACAGTAACGATGAAAAGTACTGAGCCTTTTAAATTATTTTAGCGTTGTTGAATTTTCGACACTAGGGCGTAGGATTTCCGACACTAGGGCTATTCCTACACTAGGGCTATTTCGACACTAGGGCGTAGTATTTTCGACACTCAGACGTAGGATTTCCTACACTAGGGCATACGATTTCCGACATTAGGGCTATGTCCTCAGATTTCTGACACTAGGGAAAAAAAAAAAAAAAAAAAAAAATATAAAACCACAACCGTCCGAACACATTATTTCTTTGCGAAACAAAGAACCCAATCAATAATTTCACGGGGGAGCCGACACAATATACCTCCACATCCAGAGGTCACACAGAAGAGGTAGCTGAAGGTGTTGTTGGAGGTCAAGTGTGTTTACACAGAGGAGGGTTTGCAACGGTCAGGGTTTGCAGAGGTAGAGGTAACATTGTAAAATGCTACGCCTTTGGGTTTTCACTCATTCCAGGGAAGTTTCCACTTCAACATTCATTAATCTTGTTGTGAGACCAGTTGATTTTTCCCTGCTACGCCTTTGGGTCTTCACTCATTCCAGGGAAGTTTCCACTTCAATCTCTAGGCTTTTATGTAATAGATTTTAATAATTGCTTAAATACCCGGTATGGAATACAACAAATGAAGTTTCTGTACATTGAGTAACCACATAGGGTAAACGGACAATGGTAGTCTATATTTGATAGTAATGCTCTTCTTCAGTCGGGCTTCCTTAGCCGGGGTGAGGGATATTAATCTCACTATGAGACCAGCTAATTTGGCCCTGTTACGACTTTGAGTCTTCACTCATTCAACAGAATTTTTCCAGATAAGCATAGTACTTGGCATTTATTACAAACCCATTCTAAAAAATGTTTGTTAATAGTAGCCTCCACTCATAAGAAACGTTAGCTAAATCACACATAAATCCCCTTGAGTAATGAACTTGTTTTACCTTGTAGCTTTGACTTTAACAAATTCCCTAGAAAACGTGCACACCAATTCCAACTCTCCATTTTTTAAGTGCATTGATTAGAACACTACGAGCTATAGCATTAGCTACCATAGCATTTTTCAACATTTCTGCGTGTAGCCTTAGCATCCAGAATATTGCCTTGTTTGCAGTGTTGCCATATTAGGATAGTTTAAGTAAAAATATCACGCTTCAAATCACATTCTGTGATTTTAGATGGGGCTATGACTTTATATGGGGCTTTCCAGCAATAGTAGTTGTAGGTCAATAAGCACTTAAAGATTTTTTTATTTGATTTATTGTCTCTGCAATTGTAATGTATCTTGCATTTGTATTTTGAATATAGTCATCTCCATGAGAAATCATGTCAAGGAAGGAGATAGTGAACGTTAATGTATGCATGTTATCAAGAAGCACCACCGTGACTGGACTGTAATGGAATAATAACAATCTATATAATGGTTTTACTTTTATAGATTGGTTTTAATTTTATTAATTCTTTTTTTTCATGGATTTTTGTTTCTTTGTCTGTTATGATTTAGATCTTTAGCATTTTTTTTCCTCTCTGATGTTATGTTTCAGATGTTAAAAACTATTAGGGCAGAGAGAGATTCAATGAACATTCCTATACACAGTATTGAAGAGCTTGTGGCAAATAACTGAACCTTAGATAGTTTGAAGTTTAAAACTAGAAAGGAATACCAGTAAACAAGTATAACTCTACATCTATATCATTAGACACTGATTAATAGACATTAAACAATAATTATTGCTATGCATGAATAAGTTTGCAATTTTCCTGTGTTGAGGAATTGCATTATAATGGGAGCATAAAAGTAAACCTAGGATCATGGAACAAAAGCTTTTGCTATTTCCCAAGTGAACTATCTAAGGTTTGTGGCATCACAATTAACAATAAGAATTTATAACCATAGTAGTTTAGAAAAATAAAAGGATTATTAGAATATATCTCATGTATTGACATTGAGAAAATTGGTGTTTCTTTAAAAAAAATTACTTTGTTTAAGACAAGCAACCATTATTGTCCTAAACCCAAATATGAAAACAAGTTATATGGCAAAATATATTGTTCATTATAACTAAATTTGGTCATTAGGGAACCTTCAATTTTGTTGTTTTTCTCTCTCCTTGTTTCTTATATGTGAAACCTGTGAACTATGTTTCTCATATAGTTCTCGTTTCTCGTTCTGTTTCCTGTTTCTCATTTCTGGTAACATAGAGGCAGAGGAGGGTTTGGTTTGAAACAATCATTTAGGTCCCTCTATAATGAACTCCCTCATATGAATTGGTTTGAAACAATCATTCAGTTCCCTCTATAGATTCCCTTGGGGTGTTTTTCTTTCCATGTGTATGGGTCTGATTTCATTTCTAGTAGCTTTTGAAATGTTGAAAGGAACTTAGAGAAGGAAGAATTGTAGGTGGCTATCTACTAATTGTTTGACAAAAGTCCTCAACCAAGTACTTGTCCACTAAGTGTTTGACAAAATGCCTAAACCAAAATTTCCATATCTCCCTCATTTGGATTTTGAGGCCGGAAAAATATACAGGGTTCGACTCAAAGATTCAACCAAGAAATTTCCAGAAATCCTAGAAACCGTGTTTTTTCGTCTATAATCAAGCTAGCAAAGTGTGTTAATTAGGCCCCTTCCAGGTTGATTTTTTTTTTTTACTTTGAAAGAGACCCATTTGATATGGAGAAGTGAATATTAGTACTATACAATTCCTTTAGGTTTTCACCCATAAATTTTAAATAATGACCTTAGATTTTGATTTCATCTCCCTCAGAAAAACCTTTATTGTTTACCTTCTGGAGGCCAAATCTCACTCAATTTTAGCTCGATTTTCACCAAACAAAAGGCAATGCGTTAATTATACTTGTAATTTATTTATAATGAACTTAGGAAATTTTAGTTTTAGATAATTTGTGAAAGGTAGGTTAGACAGAACAACTTTCATGCCAAGAGGCATTTTGCCCATTTTGAACCTAGCTTGAGACCAATTTTTATAAATGATTTGGGGCACACTCGTAAGAACAACTTTCCCTCTGAGGCATAGATGAATGTACCTATGTAAGTGCCATGACTTAAACTGCCTTGGAAGCCATTGATAGCAGTTTTGTGTCCTTTCAGCTCCATCGTTTGTACCATCCAATTGATGATTAGCCATCACAAGTGCCATGGAGGGAACATATCCCAAATCAAATGATGACATGGAACTCCAAAGTTTATCTGCAGAGGATTTTGTCAAATCCATTTCTTTCTCTCGAATTGTAAATTTTTGAGCAAAATAATATTAATTTTTTTCTATAGGGAAAAAATATATTTTTGAAGGAAGTTAAAAGTGATTTGACTTAGAAAAATGGCCACTTCTCCAAAAGTGACAAGTATCTTGCAAATCCTCAAGTCTCTTTTGACCGAAGGGATTGCACGTAACCCTAACCTCTCAAATCTCTTTATATATGAGGAGGGTCCTTTGTAATAGTTAACATTTATTCAACAAGGAATATAAGCTATGTTGGTATTTTTTTAGAGTTTTTAGTGCTATACTCACTTGTCCACATTCATCTATTGAGATTTTGTATATACTTGTTAAGGTTTGACGGATAGTAGTAGTAGTTGTTTATGTTGGTTAGCTATGTTGCTTGTGACTTTTAAGGGCGATTCTAAACCCCCCTCATAGACACCTATGGTTCTAGATGGAATTCGTCTTTTGCCACAATCTCAAAGATGTGTGTTATAGAAGTTATGATATGAATTTTTCTAGCAAACCAATAGGGTTTATTGATCAAGTTACATTTGGCACATATTTAAATACATCATATAAGACTAGTGTTGGGTTGAATGCGCTCATACTTCAAATATATGTCTTAGTGTTTTCTTGCTCTTGAAGGTCTTTGGCTTGTTAGGCTCTTTAAGGCCTTTGGTTTATTAGGCCAAAAATGCTCTTTAAGGTCTTTGGCTTGTTAGGCTCTTTAAGGCCTTTGGTTTATTAGGCCAAAAATGAAAGATATCTAATGTAGATGGCTAATAATCCTCCTATTTTTTGCATCCTCCTCCATCATCCAACCATTTTGGATGGCTAAGATTCTAAAATGTCACTAGTGACCACTTAGATTTGTAGTCCAGCATATTTCTTAGATAGATTGCCTCTTGCATTTGGTCATGCAACCTCGTTTCTGCAAGCTATACTTTTCCTTTTAAAGTACTAAAGACCCCTAACAAGTCAGAACTCTTTTTCTCCAATTGTGGCTATAAATGTGGGATGAATTCCCACATAGCTTTGAATTTTACCTATTAGGCTATTTGTGGTTATTTTCAGATCTGATCACATATCAATCTACGTTGGCATGATATACACATTCAAGCAACATAATTGGATTCAGTGTTATGTACTTTTTCACTTTACTTGGGATAGTCTATCATTTATGTTCAATAAAATGAGTTCACGAAATCAGGAGATGAAGAGGATGGATTTCTTTTTATTGGAGAGTAATGAACATTGAAAAGTTCCATCATCTTATTTAGGTTTGTGCTTGGAATTTCTTAAAAATTTCTTTGGCACTAAATGTCCCTGCAGATGGTAGACCCCTCGTTGTCCAATTATGACGCAGAAGGTGCGTGGCCGTATCTTATTGATGAGTTTGTTGAGTACTTGAGCGAGAATGGACTCATTCATAGGATCAGCTAGCTGGTTCATCATTTCATTTTAAGGTGCTCTTACGTATAATTTGATGTGGAAGCACCCTATATTCTACCACACTAAATGCATCTTTCTAAAATTAAAATTTCTTATTTGGGATGTTCAATTGTTTACTTATATATGGCTTCCCCTGTTTATTATTGTCTAGAAGCAACTGACAGCAATACAACTTGAACTACTCAATTGTTCATGTTAGTGTAACTGCAATGTGCCTGTAGTTGTTTCTAAAATCTTTATTTCTTAATTTTAGCCACATAATTGTCCTATATTGCAAGGGCCATGTTAACAGGGGCAGTTGATTGTCATGGAGATTACTAAAGATGAGTTAAGAGTAATTTGGTTTTCAGGAAGGCATTTATTGTGGGAAGCCACTCTATGGTGGTCTTCATTTGTGCTGGTAAGATAATATTTTTGAGATAATAAAATTGTGTCTTCAGTTTTTTGGCGGTCTTATTGTAATACATAATTGTTTGACTTCGTTAAAAAATTTACTACTATCATCAGGAATCCTATAAAGATCATATATCATGCAGTTTAACATTAATAATAACTGACAACTCACTTGTTAAGAACTGTTGGCTTTTTACATAGATTACTGAATTTTTTTTCGGTGCAGGACTAGTTCACTTTTCAATCATAGTTTACCCTATAGTTATTGATATTGAGGTTTATCTTTACATAGAGATGCCCAGCAATTGTCATATATGGGACTGTACATGATATTATTATGCCAGTATGCTTTTTACATACTACGAACCATTTGTGATGTTTTGGTTTTGTTGTACTTTTGGCTATTGTTGTTAACTTGCAAATTTGGCATATATTTCATCGTTTTTTTAGATTTTTATGCACTATCATTATTAGATGTCCAGAAATACAAGCACAACAACTTATCTATGGCTCAAAATTAACAATCAGTCAACATTTTATTCCACTAAACATTCAGTTGATGTCTCTGCATTATGTAGCCATGTTCCTCCATGAATGTAAAGGTTCAAAAATGCCTCAAGTATTATTTACATAAATGTAGATATTGCCAGTGAGTTGAGGATGCCAAGTGCTAGAGATCATCCCTTGCAATCAAGTGACCAATATTAAATGTCTTCTTGAGGATGCTGGTTGCTGCTCTGTTATTTTTAAACCTGCACAACCGAAAGGCAAAAGACTATTTAATTTATCTTTTCAGACCCTCTCTCTCAAAAGCTATCCTGTGTCTTACCATGAAATGGTGAGAACTCTTGATATTCATCCCAACTTCCATGGCTACAGAACTGCACTCAAACATTTCCATGTTTCTATCAACGAGCAGAGTTGTTGCTAAGGTCTGTTATTGTATAAATTAAATTCCAAAACCCTTTACCTTGGATACTTTGCTTTCTCCATCCAAAATCATGATGCCTGACAGGTAACATTTTAGAGAAGTCTATCCTAGTGGATCAATGCTCATTAGTTGGACCTGGGTGGGTCAGAAGTTGCCGAAGTATTCAATGCTTCCATCAAGTGTCTATGTTGTCGAAGGAGCCAATGTCTATGATCTACACATGGTTTTCTTCTCTAAGCAAATCATTAATATATTAATGCATTTTTGTTTAATATATTGTGGTTTATCTTTAGAAATCCATTTTATGATAATTCAGACTCGATTGAAATATTTTTTGATATATATTATGAGGCTAATTATTGCAATGGTTATCACTGTAATTCTGATGCTTGAAGTCTTCAGAATCACATAGAAGGGCAATTGGTGAACCATGATGCAAATAAGATTTGTCAAGGAATAAATATTCCCTAAAACTTTTCAAAATGAAGCAATTAAAGTTATAGTAATGGAAATTAGCATATCACAACCATTGTGTGCCACCCTTGGATTAAATAATACCGTATCTTACCAAGGCATATCAGTGCCTAATAAATTTTGTTCAAAGCTAGCTTTCCTCTACCCCCTAGAAACTTCTAATTTTGTTTCTCTTATTGAAGTGGTTGTGGAACACTATGACTAGAATCACCACGAGGTGCACTGGCCCCACACAATGATGGAGTGTTTGAAGCTAAAGATGCTACCTCTAATCTTGTGAGTGCCAACAATGGTAGTGGATGAGGGTGGCATCATTAGTAACATTAGCTAAAATCTAAATGTCTAATTGTTGTAAAGTAGTGTGTTGTTGTGACCTAAGTTGACCCTTCAAGTGTTTATGCAAATCTAGTCTGTTAAAAGACTTGTTTTGGGTACCATTAGTTGAGGTCAACTACTTCATGTGCCCTCTTATTAGGAGAACACCTTTGAGAAATAAAAAAATACCACTTTACTTTTTGTGAGGAAGGTGTTATCTAACAAACCAAACTTCTATCTTGGAATATCAAACATTTCCTTTGCAAGAGGTTTCATTAGAATGTAAATGACCTATATATCAATGGGATGGGAACCAGGGAAAATAGTTCCATTGTATACTCTATTTTTGGTGAAATGTTACTAGATGTCAATGTGCTTGGAGTGATTATGAAATGATGGATTCATAAAGAGCGTCATTCAACTCTAATTGTCGTAGTTAACAACAATGGTTTTCAACCTATGGTTGGTGAACTTTCCAATGAGCTCTCAAATCTAAACAACCTTATAACATGTCAATGGAATTGGCATATTTCTAGTTTCAGCTGAAATGAGAGCAATTGCGCTCTACCTATTATTGAACCAAGATATCATCCTTGATCCCAACTCGAGGCAATGACTAGGAGTACTCTTGCTTCTGCTTGCATCCCTTGTGCATTAGAATTTACAATTCCATGCAATAGTGACTCTACCTCCCTCATACCTCATGCCATGATGAACTTTGCCATATAAATTTTTGTGCACATGTTTGACAACATTTTAATGAATTTGTCTAGGGTCAATGATGAATTCACCAAAAGTATTCATTGCAAAAGAAATATGATGCCTAACATTCACAAGGCACACAAGTGAACCACTCCAATGCCTATTCAAAGATGTGTTTACCAAATTGAAATCTAAATTAGCAACATTATATTTGGAACCATAGGAGTGGCCAAGGATTGTGGTCTAGCATGTGAATTCTCTTTAGAATCTCCACTTTGTGCCAAATCTATAGATGAAAAACCTATAGACCCAGGAATCTACTGCACAAGGCCAATGCCTTTCATGTCATATCCACTTGCCAACTTCTTCTTACATCATGCAATTTGCTTCTCATATATACCTATAGGTATCAAATTATTTACGTATAGCTACCTAGATTCCATCTGAGTTGAATCCTCTTTCAAATGAAGAGACCTACATATCTTTGGTCCTGATAATGTATTAAAACTTAAACACATCCACCAAAATATATCAAAAGACAATGATATCTATAGAATATCTCAAAGTAAACTTGCCACTGAATACAATTTTTTTTTATTAATATACATTATCCCGTTGGTTATTCAACGTTCAATTCCTAGCAGATGTTGTCGGATTTCATGCCAATCCGACGAAATTGTTGTGGCTCCGATAGTAGATTGTCGTAGGAAATCCGACGACCTGTCGTAGGAAATTTGATGGCATTTCTGTAGGAAATCCGATGGCCTTTCCATAGGAAATCCGACGGCCTGGTCATAGGAAATCTGACGGTCGTGCCGTAGGAAATCTGATGGCCTTGGCTTGGCTGTCAACTATCCAATGTTACACCACTGACGACAAAAAAAATTGAGGGTGTCGAATACCCGACAGGTTAGTGTCAAATTTCAAACATGGTAGTCATCGGATTTTGGCCTCAAATTCTGTTGTGGGAAGCGCAAGCTTATCCTTCAGGAATCAACTTAAGATGACAGTGTTGAGGTATTCAACTGTGCAACACAAATATTAGAGGATGCTGCCAAACATAAGATCCCTATAGAAGAGAAAATAGGAAAATTCATCACATAAGAGGAACAACAACCAGGCCGACCATAAGCAATTTCAAAAAAGGTTAAGTTTTCCACTACATCACCTATCGATCTCACCCACAGTCCACCGCCTCCATCCCCTGACCCCAATTATCGAAGAAGAAGTTATACCGACTTCGAAAAATACCACACTTCTAACCCTAAACCCTGATTAGTTGCAATAGTTATCTGCACCATTAAGTGAACGAATTTAAAAGGATAATGCCTTGCAAGAGTTTATCAACCAGTTTCCATCTCTCCTTCCTGACTGGAAAAAAATGATAATAAAATTACCAGTATTATTTGAAGAAGGGAAGAATTCTACCATAGTCATCCCTAAACCTGACCTCGTCGACTTGTCGCCACCATCCACCTCTAAAGCACAAATTGTTGGATATATTGAAACCATGTTACAAAGGATCCTTGACCCAACAAGTAATATTGTGGCACAACAAAGTTCATCTTTCACCCCCCGACATGTTGACCAGTTCACATCAACACAACAACCTTCATCAGATAAACTGCACTCGCCCAACACCATTGTCAATCCGTCAGATAACGTATTACAACCTTCATAACCAACTTTTGCACCTACTTCGACAAATAATATTGAAGAACCCTTGTCACATTGACTAGTAAACCTAACTACCGATCCTGTATTTCCTCCTTCACCTCATTCACCTCCATTACTACCATCACCCTCGACCAAGGAAAATTCTATCATTATCCTAAGTCATCCCGACAGTACCTGTTCAGTCCTACCTAGCCCTGCTAATACAACTCTAGCTGTTGAACAAAGCCAAAAAGAGGCAAAAATACAAAGCACCACAGAAAATCAGACATAAATTGAGAAACAAGATAAAGAACAAGAAAGTAGAAAAATAAAGCAAAGAAAGGAAAAAAAAGAAACAAGAGAAAGAGCAGGAAAAACAACAGCATCGCCTACAATAGTTACAAGAGCAACCACACCTTTCAGTACAAAAGATCAATTTGGTCTGGTAGCCACATTTGATCCACATAAAGCTAAAGAAGAAGAACTAGATTTACTTATAGATGCAAATGACCGGGAATACAAGCATAGAAGAGTGGAGGAAAAAAACCATATTGAACAATTAAAAGTAGAGCAAACCGCATTCTTGGTCAAGTGCAAGAGCTTAGCACAACAGATTATCACAATTTCATCAAGCATAGACTCTGACAAATCGCTCGACAAATCCTACCTACTATTTGAAAGTGTTGTGTTGACTCTTCAGGAGAAGTTGAACAAAAAGCGACAAGATCAGATTGAGGAAACCTTTGCTTTACTAAGAAATAAATACATAACATTTATAGTGGTACACAACATGTTAGTACAGTATGTTACAGAATATGATGTCACTATATATGTTTTTTGGAACTGGTACACTTACTATGACCAGGTATTGGAAGAAACGCAGAAGACATGTGAACTTATCAGTTCACTACAACATGACCAACTGGTTACCAGCGAAGCAATGGCCCAAACCATTAATGATCAACTTGTCTTGGAAATCAATAAGCTAAAAAAACTGGAGAAGCCAGAACATGATTGGATCATCTAAGCTCAACTTAGTCTAACCAACATTGATAAAATCATACCACAACTCCAACGACTGCTTTCTACTACTGATGAAAAAACACAACTGCTAAGGTCAGACATGATCAACATCCCAGACTTGGATATGCATTAAAAGATAGAAAACTTGTCGAGTATTACCACCCTCACAATTGATGTTCAGACTGCCCTCCATGCATGGAAAGAATTTTAGCACCAACTATCAGTATCCACTGAAGCCATTGTAGAAATGTGTGTTCAACAACATTTTCCCACCTACCCCAACAATCCATACTAATAGCAACATGTTTTCTTTACTCAAACAACGCATTTTTTTATCTCCTCATTTCTTCGGGATGAAAAAAGATTTTGTGGTGGGGAAGATATTGGAGGAGCCTAAGTAGGCTAGCTGACTAGGTCCTCCGAACGACTACTTGTACAATATAACAATAAATTATTTCAACTTCACAAGTCGCATCGGTTAGTTGAACCGACAAGTAGTTCTGTAAATTATTGTAAATCATATAAATATCCTGGATATCTGGATATAGAATCAGTTCGATTGGATGTAATGAATCCTATATGTGTTCTTCTTGATTTATAGAAATACTTGTTGTTCTATCTACCCTTTCGTGTCTCTTATCTATATCATTGCTGGAATAAATATATAATATGTATCATTGGTAACTATGCAATCCGCTTGATTACAACAAATACAACTCTCTCTAGAAGAAACCACAAACATGTATCGGTGCCAATTATCTATTGAAAAGGAAAATTTGCTAATGGATTTATTAAAATTTATAGAATTAGAATTTTTGTCATACAACTTTATGTTTTCATACAGGGAATTTTAATTCCAAATGAAGCAGTTTATCACTCACCCAACTATGGCTTAAATTTTGACATTGTTTTGATGGATTCATTCTACTACCTAGCACACAATTAAGGATATACGATGCACAAAGAACCAAATTATTCCCTTCATTAAGTGCCAAATTAAGAACATCCATGAAGGAGGCCACACAAATATGAATTACCATAGGCTTAAGAGGGAAAGGTTCATAATCTTATACATCCATGGACCAAAGCTCATAAGCTAAATTCAAGCTTTGGTTGCATCTATAAGAGCCTACCTAGCCCTATTTTATCAAACGACCTGCTACACTCCCTCTACAAGGAGAAAAACTATAGATTAAAGTTTATGTGTAGCAGACACTAAGCTATTGCAACATCTATATAGCTCATGAGCTGGGATGAGCATAGGATTTGTACAATCTTGAGGTTTTTTTCCTTCACTTCATCTCTCCAGTGAAAATCCCAACTCCTTCTTACTATGTTGTGGGTTGAGGATCGTGAGGTGCTATAAGTTTTAGGGTTGGATGGAACCCATGTATATCATGGACAAACTTAGATGAAATCTCACTCCCTAAAGGTGAGATTATTGGGTTCCTAGAGTCACTTTAATAGGTTTTTCTATTGATAGTGGTTTTCTACGTTTAAGGTTTTCTATAGTGTAAATTTTTTCGCTGCAAAGGACATATGTTATGTTCTTGATGCAAAATCAACAATTGTTAGTTTGGTGTAAAATCCATATAAATGTTGTGATTTAAGAGTAATTTTTTGTTTTTTGTTGAAGATACAAGACATGAAATGGATGATGGTTATTTCCAAAGGTACTTGTGATTTTGCTAGTTTAGTAGTTCAAATATTAAAATGAAACTCGATCATCATCCAACTCTAGTGCAACTTGTGGGTGTAGGTTTAATATGAGGGTGGATTTAAATCCCCGACACTACTCTAATGTAGTTGTTCTAGGTATTCACCCTCCATACTATACATTGGAAGACATAGGAATATTGACCTAATAGGTTTAAGATCGATCAGTTGATGCATTGGAAGACATAGGAATATTGACCCAATATGGTATCAAATGCACTACAACAAAAATTGGATTTAGCGTCGAATTTAGCGCCGGTTTTTAGTGTAATTTTTTCCTAATTATGGTGAACAATCCGGCGCTAAACCTGGCGCCATTGTACATTTTCGTAAAACGCCATCTATTGCATATTTTTTTGCATCCTTTTTAACATCCACTTTTGTGCCCAATTTTTTACGTCTTTTGTTACGCCTTAATTTGCGCCCAATTTTGCAACTTCTATTGCATCTTTTTTTGTGTCCTTTGTTACATCCTTTTTTGCACCCAATTTCACGCTCAGTTTTGCATCCAACGTTGCGTCTTATTTTGCTCCTAGTTTTTCATCGAGTCTTACACCCCATTTTGCACCATGTTTTGCATAAAATTATGTGTCCAATTATGCATCTAACGTTGCATCTAGGTTTGTATCCAATTTCCAGCCCAATATTGCATATAGTTTTGCATCCAATTTTACTTATAATGTTGCATCCCCATTTGCATCTAATTTTGTATCTTGTTTTACGTCTCTTTTTGTATCCATGTTTGTGCCTAATGTTTCATCTCATTTTAGGTCATATTTTGCATCTAGGTTTGCACCTAGTGTTGCATCCTGGTTGATGTCTTTTTTTGCATCTATGTTTGAGCCCAATGTTGCACCCCATGTTGCACCTAGTTTTGCGTCCATGTGTGTATCTAATATTGCATCTAGTTTTGTATCCAATTTTGCATCCAATCTTGCATTCAATATTACTTCTAGTTTTACATCCAATGTTTTGTCCCATCTTGCATCCAATATTGTGTCTCGTCTTAAGTTTTTGTTTGCGCCAAGTGTTGCTTCTAGTTTTGCACCTGGTGTTACGCCTGGTTTTATGTCCATTGGTACATCATATTTTGTGCTCAATTTAATGTCCAATTTTACGTCTAGTTAGGAGTCCACTTTTGCATCTATTGTTGCGTCTAGTTTTGGACCTAGTATTGCATCTAGTTTTGAGTCATTAATTGTGTCTAGTGTTGAGTCTCTTTTTGCATCCAATTTTGCGTTTAGTGTGACATCCATTTTTGTGTCCACATTTGCGTCTGACATAAGGTCGACTTTTGCATCCAATTTTGTGTTTGGTGTGACATCCAATTTTACATCATCTTTTGCATTTAGTGTTGCGTTTAATATTATCCATATTGCACTACTACATTTTTTACCTTAAGAAATACATTGCAATATCATTAGGGCATGGAGGAATCGAACTACCAACTTCCTGCTTGTAAAGCAGGCGCTCTTCCAGTGAGCTAACACCCTTTAAGAATTGGGAAGAGGAACAATATTAACAACAAAATATCCTAAACAATTACGTAATCTATTAAAGTGGTCTGCAAAAGGGTCTTAAACAACAACATAATGTATTGATGCATACCTAATAACCTAAACTTGATATGGACAAAGAATAATGGATGTGTTTAAGAAATAGTTGTAGAATCCAATTGAGGATGTGTGTTACATAAATGTTGTTATTCATTGATTATGTGATTTTGTTCAGCAATAGGATGGTAAGAGAAGAACTCATGAATGGTTACTAAAAGAAGATGCCTACCATGAGCATCATATATGATATGATGAATATTTTAACAATGAACACCAACAAAGACAATTTATATTATGTGCATTATTTATAATCTCAAAATTAGTAAGATGTCAATTGGGAAAAGCATCATACCAGTTTCCACAATTGATAAGGCCACAAGGAGGTAGATGAAGTTGAGGGGTTTCTCATCTTACTAACGATTGTTCCATCAAGAGATTCTGAAGGGGCATTCCATCACTTCATCAAGTTATTAATTTAATTAGAAATAAATTAATATTAAAATTGATAATATTAATTATTTTTATTGATATTAATAATATTAATATAATTAATATTAACATTTGCTAATTAATAATATTATTAATATTTAAAAATTAATAATGTTTAATATTGATAATATTTAAAATTATTATTTAATATGAATACAATCCTAAGTTCAAATTAATATTGAAATCAAATAGTTATAATAAAGACTTGAGTTTATTTTTTATTTTTTTATCTTTATGACCTAAGAGGCCCACACTAATTCCTAGAAGGGTCCCCAGTATTTTCAAGGTTCATAATTGTGGTCCAAGATTTACTTAATTTCCATCTGTCATTGTCATCTCTATAGCCTCCCAGACACGGCTCTTTGTGTAGTGGTCAATGCCAATAATAACCCTTGCATTCTCTATACCGAGATGGTGTTTAGAGGATTTTGAATGTTATGCCAGTGCCGATTTCTTTATCCTTTCATGAATGATGTTCACTTCCTTCAACCTTGTATGTACCAATCGACCTGTCTCGCCAATATAAACCTTTCCACAATCCTTGCAAGAAGTAGCAAGATATAAAATCCTTGCAAGAAGAAATAGTGCATTAGGTAATGTACATCAGTACAATAGAGATATGATTTCGAAATGATTTCACACTATTTTCTGCTGTAAAGCATGTTTTCTGTTTTAATAGTTGAAAAGATATACAAGGAAAATATCAAAATCCAGAACTCAATCCATATATAAATGTTTCGATTATTGACAGAGAACATGATGAAATGTTTGCATTAGGGATCCAAAAACAACATTCTAGTGCAAATTTATTTTCATCTTTAGAGTAATACAATTACTTAAGTGCACTCACAAACTTGGGTCAACCCTTCTACTTAATTCTCCATCTCAACAACAATATAGTTCTCAGAAAACTGATCAAATGAGATAATCTGCTAAAGGTTCTTATAAGGGTAGATATTTATAATGGAGTTCAACAAAATCCTGGCAAACTATACATCACCTCTAGTCATGACTCCTGATGATGTCTCTAAGGTCTCTTATCATCAAGAATCAGATTGTAAAGATGACGGCGGTGACAATGTCATGTCATAGACCATATCCTACATATAGTTTGTCTCCAATGTTGATTGCCATGTGGTTGCACATGTTTACTACGTAACAATAACTTGCTGAGAATTTGATCTAGCTCATATCATCCTTTGGTCATAAGGGAAAGAACTCTAACACAATTGGCCAGAATGTATTTGGTTGAATATGGAAGGGATTATACAAGAACCAACACTAATTGATTCTTAAAGTATTTAGCAAGAACCAAGATCTCATTAAGAAGCAAAAATTCATTTGTTAGTTGATTTCCTGGTCTCCCTTATAACACTGACATGAGTTTAAGAGGACTGGAGGAAATGTAGAACTTGAACTCCTAAATACAAAGGCAGCTTATGAGTGCCTTAAATTTCACAGCAATAAACAAGAGAATGATAGCTATGGAAGAAGGTTGTCAGGATTAAGAATGGTACCAGAGAAGTAAGACAACAGCCTGTATTTAGGAAAAATTTTAAATATAGAGAATGTAGGTGAATAAAAACCCAAGAAAGCCCAATTATGTCATCAGAAGTTGCTAGACTCATGGCCTAAATGGAGGGTACTCCACCAAAGTACCCCTGAACCTTTGGCCTCTACAGCTACGATATTCCAAGGAATTTCTTCTCTTATTCTCAATGTCAGCTATAAAAAAAGTACAAAAGATAGAACAGAAGTTACCTTTCCATCTTCTGCAACAACGACTGGATCTGCACCTTGTACTACAAGCAAAGGAAACAAACCATGAATCCTATGATCTGCACTCCACAGAAGCATGCATAGTAAGCCATCCTCAACCCATGCTCTTGTTGAATTCTACAGAGTTTAGACGTTTCTAAGATGTTTTTAATTTTTTGAACTATTATACACTTCAAGCTTGCCCTTTCCCCAAGGATTCATTCAAAATTTCGGGGAAGTTTTTTGAGTTTCATCTGCAGATTTCAACGTGAATCCGAGCTCCATTTTGTGTTCTACTGAAACTTTTTAACCCAACCTATTTGGTAAGCACTCCATACAGAGCAACCTCGATTTTAATCACAGCACAAGAAATTGTAGATAACACTAAGTCCCCCACCAAATATATTTATAGTCATCGTACTTGGTGTGGTGAAAACTCACACTAAAGGGAATGAGCTTGTTTGCTCTGTCGTCACTCAATTTGCCACCAAATTCATTGCCTTGCAGTGTCTTGTTATACAAAAAGTTAAAACTAGCTTTGAAAGAGATGTTTGTGGCCTGTGAGTGGGTACTGGCATTCAAATTGAAAAGCTTCGTATGTTTTGGGAGGGATGTTGGGGAAGTTGTTACATTTTTTGAGCCACTCGTACAAATCCTACAGAAGATGATAGTGAGAAACTCATAATGGATTATTTCTCTATGAAGCCATGGACAGTGCCATGGAGGCCATTTGAACCACCTGTTAAGGGGATGAGACCAAATGTATGCCACTCTCGCAGATCATTAAACACAAGTGGACAAATCAGGGCAGCACTCTGCATGACTGTGACGTAAATAGATGAACTCTATGATCTAAAGAATATTGAACCCTAAGTTGCATGGAAATGCGTTCAGATACAAAATTCAAATACAGATCCACTCGGATATTTGAGAAGTATGGATACACCCAGATATATATTGTTGAAAAAAATCCTGAACCAGAAACCTAGAGGATTTATATCTTGAAATATATTTCATTTTAAATCGTTCTCACAGGCTATGGAAACTTCATATTTGTGTCTTTTAGAATGATGGGGAGAGGGGCTATGTTATAGAAAAAAGGACAGGGTTTCAGGGTCCTGCATTTTATCTTATTTTTATATATTTTATATGGTTTCTGTGTTTTGGAGGATCTGTCATCTTGATGCTTCCAGTGGGATGGAAACGGATTCTCAGTCCATCCTTGCATATTTCCATATTGTGAAACCAGTGTTACACAGAGATGCACTTCCCATGGGGGCACACTCCCTATGCACCTGTGATGGTGAAATTCCAAGAGAAACATTTCCTGGTGTCCCCAAAATCATGAAAAGCACGATGTGTTAACCAAACATTTTAACCACATAGCAAAGAGATTGTCACTCCCACAAACAATTTATCACAAAGATCGGAACTTGGATTTTTCTATATCAGTAAGAACAAACCCCCGATATATTTCATTTCCTCTTCAATGGAACCCATTTTAAATTGAGTTTTCCTCTATTTAACATACCTTCGCTTTTACTTAAACATTCAATGGCTTCATATTGACCTTGTGATAGGTTCAAGTTTCAATACTTCTTCTCCTCATGCAGTGGCTCATCTTTTCCCTTGGGTGTATCAGGAAAGCACTCGGGTTTCTTTTCTTTGACCATTATGTAACTCCATTAATGCTCTACAGTTCCTTTGATTGAATCTTCTCTAAATGATGGCTAGGCTTGAATAAACCCCTACTTAAATTCCTGTCAGAAGCAGCTCTGTCATGGGTGGAGGCCACTTCTTTATCATGCATCATTGCAAATAGGATGTTCACCTTCTTTATCATGATCGCTCCTATGTGTCTTTTGGCAGTGCCAAACCATAAAATTATTCATCCTCCATCAATGGCAGAAAGCTTGTCTGCCAATGGTTTTGATCTGATGACTCCTTTCTCATAATAGTTTGCATTGGATTTGAATTGATTGTTTGTTGTTCTTGGCCCCCTCATCATTTCCTTCCTCCCTTCGTTTGTTGTCTTCTTTATGGCATTGTATTCACTTTCTCTCAAATCTGGCAGGATATCTCTGGTGGTAGATGCCAAGGGTGAGGATGGTTTTGATGAAGAGTAATGCTTTGCAGCACGAAATCATGGCACGGAAGGTGCTCACCAGAATTTATTGGGAGCAAAGAGAGGTAACAACCCTGCCTGTGGTCTCTTTTGTCTGTCTTCCCATCGGGATAGGAGCAGAGGTTTAATGTTATTCTTCGACAGAGATGGGGAGGCTGTAACTCCCCATTTGTAATTTTGTACAGTTCTCTGTTATCATTTATGTGATTTTAATTCTGTGTTGGGTAAAAATTGTCTCAGTGGATTGAGTGATTTCTGACTCTCAAGATCTTCTCTGAGTGTTGGTATACAGTTCTTTGTTATGTGATTTTAATCCTGTGTTGGGTAAAAATTGTCTCAGTGGGGTGAGTGATTTCTAAATCTCAAGATCTTCTCTGTGTGTTGGTATGGCCAGCCCCTCAAACTGGGGAACAGTTGGGAGGGATGGAGGAAATGAAGGGATCAACTGACTGCCTCACTTCCCATTTCACTCAGCAAGATGTAAGGCAGGATGAGTTAGAAGGTAGAGAAGGAGCAGAGAGGAAAAAATAGACAAGTTGGCCAGTAATTCCAAGGTGCACTTCAATATAATCCTGGGATTAACTCAAGGAGTACAGTCTCATATTGGTCACTCTGTTTGTTCGAAGATGAGGGAAGAGAACACCATACAGCAAACATCAATGGCAATCATGGAAGTGCTGAGTTCACAGGGACCTGTTGAAGACAAGCAGCAAACGAAAAAAGGCCATAGTGGCCATGTATTCTCTTAGCTTCTTAGGTCTTTATGTATTTCAGTTGCACTGTTTTGTTAAGCCAGTTTATTTGACAGTATAGCTATAAATACTTTGTGAATGCAGTAAATACAGTACAGTATATGTATGCTAAGGATAAAATTGTGTGGAGTTGCTCTACAGAAGATAGAGCATTTTGGCTACCGACTTTGGACTGTATCATTTTGGCTGTTATTCTTCAGCCCTTTAATACAAAAATATTTACCCATTCTGATTAAAAAGGATATTTCAATTAATGTCAGAAATAACAATATATAATTGGGAAAAAGAAACCCAACATGTCAAAACAGACTTAAATATACATGCAGTTACATTTTCATAAGAATATAAATATTGCATGGTAATGGCATAGAGAAGAAATACAGCAGAATCTTCAAAAGAAATCTATGTGAGTTAATTTAGAGAATACCTCCACTGCTTTGGGATGATGCCAGCTGGGAATTTATCTCAGCTAATGACTGCAGAAATAAGTTGTAAAAGTAGAATATATATCTTTCAGTACCAACTAATTTTCCTTTCCAAAAAATAATATTCATCAACTAACATAAAATTAAAACATCTAAATACATCACATGCTATAATAATGCTGCAGAACCTTAATACCAAGATGATAAAATTATCAAGGCAAGGGAACAATATCTGAAGAGTACCTCCCACAATGCATTTTTACGATCTTCCATTGGGTACACATCCACCAAACCATATGATGTATCACATAGGGATTGAACAAAATCCAAAGACATGTGGTAAGTTCCTTTTCGAATTTGAGATGTGATTGGCAAAGGTGGCTTATCAGATGACCTATCACTCCGCTACCTTGGAGATCCTAGCCGTTTCTACACCAATATCAAAAAAATCACTCCTTAAAATATATAAAGACAAGCATACAAGCAAATTATAAGCTACATTATTCCTACAAGCTGACAGCTTCAGAGACAACATCAAACTGAAAATAATCTCACAACAATATTTGAGAATCTCGGAATATGCAAAAACCAATGTTCCCCCAAGTTTCTGGGACGGAGAGACGTGGGAGCGGGGAAACGCACATTCGGGACGCGTGGAGACCACCCCCAAATTTAGGGATATTCGGGGGGGACGTGGGGACGTGTCTAAAATTATAAAAATAAAATAAAATATCAAAAATTATAATTCATTTGATGTATATTAATGATTGTGCAATGTAAATACTAAATATATCAGTTTATTTTTTAAGTAGTACCAAGTAGGAATTGTAAAATGTGAAAATAATGGGAAAATATTAAAAAAATTCACAGGGGCATGGTTGGAGAGGGAAAGTTTCGCCCAGGAGTCCTCGGGATGCAGGAAACGTGGAAACGCATCCGCGACCCTGTGGGACACGTCCCCGTGGAACACTGGCAAAAACAAAGAGGATACTAACTAGACTTTCATAGTCACAGCCAAAATATTAGTACAATATAAGTAAATCATATACAAATATCCAGTATATCATTTCAAAAAACATAAATTAACAGATTCCATGGACAAAAATACGTCCATACACAACAAAATCTAATTTTGGCCAAAGAATGTAAATTTACAAGACCTGGATGTCCAGACTGATAGCAATAGCTCTATGTTCCAACAAAATATTATGTGCAGTACATAAGCAACCATCAAAAAGATCATAGGAAAAAAAGTTTTAGTTCCGCATCCTGAAGAACCAAAGAGCTAATTGCAATCTATAACATTTTTGGCCAAAAACTTTACAAACCCATGTTTAGCACTAACATTTAGGTGCTACTAAATGCTATAAAGATCAGCATTAAGAATAAAATGTAAATTTTCTAGAATTCACCAACTAAGCAAGACAATGTTAGATAATCATAATTTCTTTAAAAGCAACAAACATCAAAAGCTTGACTCAAGCATATGCACTTTCGTATTAGAAAGTACAAAAAAATTTACCCATAATCCTTTTTC